>JABLTG010000178.1:0-36590 GCA_016618085.1 Neovahlkampfia damariscottae | reverse complement strand
TGATGATGGATTTGTTGCAGAATGAATAGTTCTACTATAATCAGTATTTCCATGGAGAACTGAAAATTCTCGTTCGGATTTTAAATCCATATATAGTGGAATTGCGTTGCTCAATTTCATTGGAACAGCTGAAAGGGATGCATTACCTGAAGACATTATTATATTATAAAGAAAGATAATATTTTTTAATGCTCGTTGTATAATATTATTATCTAATTCTATAATATAAATGTTAAGAATAGCAACGGAAGAAGGAAATCAAGTTCATTTAAAACCTAAAGACTTGTCAGTTGAAAATTTACCATCTTTTGCAGGTGTCGTAATGCCTTCTTTATCTGATATTGTTGAAAGAAATGCACTTGATGTATTGACTGCTGAGAAAATTATTGTTGGTGATGATTTGAACAAAATAAAAGATAGTAACATTGATGCAACTAGTGACAACATTGACTTACCATCATCAAAAGCATACAAAATTAATGGAACCACACTTTTAAATAATAATGGTACTTATTACAATCTCGATAACATTGATAATATTAGATCGGCAATTGATGAAAATTTAAATATTGATGCTCAAGGTACTGGTAGAATCATTATGTCCACTTTGGCTAATGGAGGTTGCAAATTTGTAGGCGCTGATGCTGATAATTGGGGTGTACTTGTTACAAATTCAACCGATTCAACTGGTGTAGATATTGGTACCTATAATAATGGTTTGGAAGATCAACCAACTATAGGTGCTAATGATACAGCTTTAACTGTTTGGGATAATTTATGGATTAATCCAGGAGGAAAAACTATTATTGGTAATGCTACTAGAGCCGATGTTACTGGAGCATCAGATCCTAGATTATATGTATTAGGTAATTCATATTTAAATGGTACTATGAACGTTATAAATACATCTAGATTTTGGAATTACATTGATTTAAATTATAGTAACAGTGGAGGATCACATAGATTAACATCACAACCTTCTAACCCAGCTCAACTTTACAATCATTATTTTCAAGAAGAACATGGAACTGTTGCACATAAAACAGACGTAATTATTGGTAATTATAGTGCTGGTAGTTCTGGACAAAGTTGTTCACCGTCTTTTGAAGCTTTGTTTAATTCTGGAAAAACATTAAGTAAAGTAGATGCATGGATGGAGTTAGATGTAGGAACGACTGTCACAATCATTGTTCAAGATGCTTTAACATCTACTAGTCTTTTTATTTTAGTTTGTGCTGGTATTGGTGGACCTAAATATTACTCAAGTACAGCGATATCTAATTTATCAGGTACAAAAACATTATTTCAAGTAGATTGTACAAGAACAGTCGGCGCTGGTTCTAATTTTCTTTTTAATGTGCGATTATATGCGTAATTCATTTAATATTGTTTAAATAAAATAATATTAATCAATTAAAGTTCTCCTAATTCATGTAGTTTAATAGCATATAATACACCAGTTGTACCAGAGTAGAGACTATAATTAATTTCAAATAATGTATTTTCATTACTTAAGTTACTTATTGAAGTTGTTGAACTATATTTTACGGTATTGTCTCCATAAACAATAATTTGACAAATATTTTCACTTGTTATAGCATCAATCACGTGTACAATTATAGAGCTACCACTTGCTACCTCTGAAAAGATTTCTAATTTGGATAAATCTCGACCAATCACAAATCCTAAACATTCAGTTGATGAAGACGCATTTTTACCTTCTTGCCATCCATTGGAATATATTATCATTATACTATTTAATAATATAATATTGATGTATTATATATGACACCTGAATTAATTGTACTAATTATTATATCATCTGCCAGTTTTACAACTTCATTATTATCACCGATTATATCATGTGGAATTGAATTTAGTAGACGTGTAGAAAGATCTAGTTGTTGTGGCTCAAACATGGAGCTTACTCATATCAATGACATGAAAAAAGAATTATTAGAAGCTCAAAGTATTCACAAGATTGAAATTGGCAATATTAAAAATATATTAGAAAATCAAAAATCTTAATTGATATTATATGGTGCATTGGTTGCGAAATCAAAAAGAAATTTATTTTTCAAACAACTTTTCAATTTCTTCTTTTGATAGCTTGGAATATTTGGAGTATAATTCTTTGATGTTTTCTTTTGATAATTTAGAATAATTCATAACATCTGTTGGATTCATATCATCTTTAATCATACCAATAGCCATTTCCACTTTTCCTTTTTCTTCACCAATTTTAATTCCTTTTTCTTCACCAATTGCTATTCCTTCTTCTCTTCCTTCTTCTTTAGCAAGTTTTATTTGCCCTTCAACATCTCTTGTACTTTGAATTTCAAGGTAATATTGTTGGAAATCTGCTTTTGAAAAAGATTTCAAAACTTCATAAGCAGTTTTTACAGCATCCTCATTCGTATTTATTTCTCCTTTTTTATGATAAAATTTAAAAAGATGTAACCATTGTTCTTCAAGAGTTTTTGGATCTTCATTCTCAAATTTTGATAATTCAACATAAGTTATTTGCAAATTTTTTGTAACAATTTCAGAAGTTTTTTCTTTTGTCAAATAACAATGGTGAATATAATCTTTGTCTTTTGGAAAAATCTGAAAATGACATACAAAAGCTAAAATTATTACAGGTTTGAGACTTTCAAAGGAATAATCTTCTCCTTCCTTTAATTCAGCTGAATAAATTCTAGACCAATAAAAAAGGGTTCTTTCAACAAAAGTTGGTTCTTTTGCTCTTTGCATTTCAACAATAAATGTTGAACCTTTTTCATCTGTACAAATAATATCAAATCTTATTGATTTTAGTCCAATTAACTCAGGTTGATCTTCTGTTGAAATAAAATCAATTTCAACTATTTTGTTTTCAAGTGACAAAAAAGTATTCAAAAGACTAATCACCACTTCTTTTTTTGAGCAAAGTTTTTTGAAAGAAACATCGAAAGTTGGATCAATTCGATCACGTTTTAATAAGCTCACTTTCTGATGTTGGTGTATCTTCTTTTTCATATTCTGAATCACTTTCAACAGTAGTGTCGAGTTCTTGACTAGAAAATTCAATGTCTTCATCTTTTGAAGTTTTTGGTTTTTTTTTTGGAGGCATTGTTTATTTTGCTTGAAGAAAACGAATGATTGTTATTGGTTCAAAAGAGGAGAATTTTAAACCAATTAATCACATTTCTCAGTTTTCATTAAAATTTTTAATTATAGCATTTCTTGTAAAATAATCAATAACAAAAAATGTTTAAATAAATCAGAAGTTTAACAAAAACTAACATTTGTTATATTTCAAGCTCGAGAGTTTTATAAATTCTAAGTCTATGATTGGTCGATTTTTTACTCTTTGTTGTATTGGATTTAATTCTTTTCAAAACAAATCAATAATAAGAAACTTTAAAATAGATTTGAAGGTTGGTAAAAAAACAAAAATATAATTCAAGTTTTTTAGTTAACCTTCTAAATTTCAAAAAATTTTCTTAAAAATAAAAATAAAATAAAAAAAATTAAAAACAAAATTGGAAGGTTAACAAAAACCTTGAAAAAATAAAAATTTGAAAAAACAAAAATCTCAAGTGATTTGCAAAATATCCTGATAAAATCCAGATAGCACTGATTTTATTTCCTTAACTCTTTCTTTGATCCAAAAAAAAAAGTATCAAAGGCGAAACAAAAAAAGTATGAAAAAAAAAGTGTAAAAAAAATTACCTTACCCCTCCCTATGATCCAAATTAAATCACACAACTCTGCCAGCACTAGCAAGTAAAGTACATAGAATCGAGCGTAGCGACCTAGAATAGGCGGGGCAATGTACTTTACTTGCTTGATGCTGGTGAGAATACTCCCAGAAAGAAGGAGTGCATTGAAAAAGGCAAATTGAATTGAAATTTAACAGCAGACACATTTTTTGAATTTGATAAATTTGGAAGATAATTAATTGATGAAAAGAATGAGTTTAATCCTTCTGATGAACCCATTAACTTTTTAAATAGTTCAGAATTTTTTTTTCATTCTACCTCTCAATCATAACTATCCTCGAATAAATTGTTGCCAAATTCAAAATCCGAGTCTTCAATAAAAGGATGCTCAAAGTGATCATCTTTATAATAGTACTGAACTGTAGTGGCAGGTGAACAGATAGTTGAATCATTATAATATTTTTGTATGATGTCTTCACAACTTTTGGATCTATAGAATCTCTTCCATGGATCATGACAAAGTTGAGCACGTATACTATCGGCTATATTCTCTAAATTATCCATAGCTTGTTGCACTTCCACTTTTATTTCTATCAAATCTTGCAGCATGGTGAGTATTTTATTCATATGATATATTAAGCTCGTTTTTGGAGTCTTTTTGCAAAAAAATTTCTGTTATACTTTTTATTTTGCTAATTATTCGGTTTTCTTCTTTCAGTTCGTGCATTTCTTTGACTTGTTGCAGATACAACCAAGGCTCTTCATTAAATTCTGATTTTAAAAAGTTTTCAAAAGCTATGGCAATTTCTTTGTTGGAAAGAGCTGCTTCAAAATTGACGATATAGTTTTCTTTGTTGACTTTTTGCTGTTTAACTTTCTCATTTTTGACCAATCAATAATTTTCCTCAAGGAACATTGAGTAGAAAAATTGTTCTGATTTGTTGGAGATTCTAAAACTTTGATTTGTTGATTCAATGAAACAGAAGAAATGAATTTTCAACAGCTTACAATCAGAAAACGTAGAATAGTTGCATCAAGCATATTGCAAGTTGAGAACTTTGATAAATAATTTTTTAATTTAAAATTCTAAACTGATAACAGATTCATTTGCATTCACTAATAAACAAGGAGGTAAATTATCAGACAGAGCATGAATTTCAGCTAAATATTCTGATGCATTATTTTCATTTTCTGTAGTTGGCACAGGTGGTAATGGTAAAAACAAAACGGATGTGTCCTGTGAATTTTTCTTAACAATTGCATTAATAGTTTTGTATTTTGTAATAGTATCAATATTTTTCATGTCACCTTGAAAACATTTACCACCAATAGCTAAACGATTTGATTTTTTTGATTCATCATTTAAAGAAAAAACATCGACTGTTCCTGAAATTCTTGTTTCGACCAACATATCAGATAATCTCTTTTTCTCAGATGCAATCATTGAATAATCATCAACAACAGTCATCAATCTTAAATTATGGTATCTCAAGTAATCACCGACTCCATGAAGTAAATGACCTAATTGAAGCATTAAATGAGCACTTGCTTCATCATCTAACCATTGACTTAAAGAAAATACCCACATATCAATATTTTTATCTTTTTTAATTGGACTATACAATTTACCCCAAAATGAAGGAGTTAATTGTGATTTGTCAAGATTATAAAAGCTATTTGAAGTTGAGAAAACAAAAACTAAAAACTTACTGTCTTGCAATAGCAACATGTTTTTTTGATATTTGACAATCTCTGATAATTTGAACGTATTCAATCTCTGTTAAATTTGGATTTTCAGAGTCTCTCATTTGTGAGAAATTTTTGATTTTATCTTTAATTTTTTCGGTTACATGTTTTGAGTACCCAACAATCTCATTTTCCATTGGTTTATCAATATTATCATACATTCCCATAATTACAGTGTTTGGACGCATTCCTAAAGAAAAAGTCAATCTATTTTTTGTACCTCCAAGTCCAGAATTTGTTACTAAATTTTGAACACCAACACGAACTGAATCAGCAATTGCAATATCAGGAAATGCTTTCACTCTTGTTAATTTAAAATAATCTTCAAAAGCATCATAATCAGTTGAAATTGATCCAAATAATTTTCTAAATTCACCAATTTTCACATGACCAACTAAAAATAACCCACCTGTCAAAATGTCAAAATGAAATATCCAATCATTTACCTTTTTTCAACGAATTAACAAAGTCAATAATGTTTAAAGAAGATCTTGGATTTGATACTAACAACATGACTTGTAATCTCCAATTTTTTAAATGTTGTTTTTTTGAGTCAATTCTTAGAAGATATTTTCTCACTTGATGATAAATTAGTGCTTGTGAGAAATCACCCCAACTACAAAATAAGAAATGAAATGATTATAAAACCTTGCATTTGGGGCATAAAAATGAATTAAAACCATTAAACTTCCTTGAACAATAATAGAAATACCAGCATAAATTGGTTCAACATAAAAAATAGCAAAGATTGAAAGAATGGCTCCCCCAAGAGCTGTATGCCATGAAAACAATCTAAAAGTTGGTCTAAAGTTAGGTGCTCCAGTAATTGATAAAAAGAAACAAGAAAAGTTGACAAATGAATAGGTGAGTGCAATTAGAACTGTTACAACAGGAGCAATAGCATTCAATTCACCAATAGCAACAATTCCGAGAATTGCAAAAAAAATAAAAATGGTAGCTCTTCTTGGTTCATCATTAGCACCTGAACCTTTTTTGAAAAATCCAAGAAAAGGAACTAATTCATCACGAGCAATAGCCTAAATTTAAATTTAAATTTTTTGTTTACTTGAATAATTCTTGAGCATCCAATAATAGAACCTAATGCAGATGAAAGTGTAGCTGCAAAAATACCCATTGTAATTAATCCAGGAAAGAATGATAATTTCATCATAATTTGTGGATTTTGAACAAGTGTTTGAGGACCAACGGTGAATGATAAAAGTAAAGCCAATGCAATATAACTAATATATGTGATAATATTTGCTAAAAGAGTTCCTGTTGGAATATCATATCCTGGATTTTTTAAGTCACCTGACATATTTGCACCAACCTTTGAAATGGTTAATTTCAGTCAAATAATACCATGATTCCTGTGCAAGAAGGAAAGAGTATACCAAAAGCATATTGAGTTGAAAACATAATTTTTGGATTTTCATAATCAATTTGCCAGTTAAAAGTTTGTAAATTATTCCATAAAGTACTAAAGTTTAATCCAGTATAACCCAATTGAATTCCAGGCATTTGAAATAATAAACTCAATACTACAAGACCAATGGCAACGATTAACATCATTAAAATCATTAAATTTGTTTTTGCAAATAAATCAGTTCCAACAAGACAAATAATTGTCAAAAAAATCATAATTGCAAAACCATAAACAAATTTCATTCTATGATTTTTTAGTAGTGATTTTTGTATTTACCCATGACTTTTTGTCCATGCAGGCCAAGTTGACGGAAATAATTCAATTAAAGTTTCAACGAAACCAACTACATACAAACCTCCAGCAAAAACGTTTGAAATGGCATAAATAATACCAATACTACCACCTAATTCAGGACCTAAAGATCTGGATATAACATAATATACTCCACCACCTTTCACTTTTCCATTTGTAACAATAGCAGAAATTGAAATAATGGTCAAAGTTGTGATCAAATACCCAAAAGAAAAAATTAAAGTAATACCTATAAATCCAGCCTTTATCGTTTTTAGTTGTGGTTTTCTATTTTACCTGTCCAACAAGTACTCCAAGACGTAAAAATAAAATAACACCCCAAATTGAAAGCATAACTGGAATCATTACACCATCAACCATACCCAATTTTTCAGCTTGTTGAGTTTTTGGTCTTTCTAATCCTGTGTCACTGTCAATACTATTTTTTGTTGAATGTTAAAAACTTTGGTATTTACCTTGATTTAATTATTTAGTTTTTTTTTTATTTACCTGTAAAGATCTGGTTCATCTTCTTCATATGCACCGTGTCTTGGTGATGGTGAGTAATTTTCGTATGGATTTTCTGATTTGAAAATCGGACCTTCATCAATGTTTGATGTGGACACAAGTGGAACCTGTTCAGACATTTTATTGGCTAACTCAATTTTTTTGGAGCAAGTAAAATATAAAGAATAGATAACTTGAAATTTTTCCTCTAATTTTGTTTTTGATTTAAAATTTGATAAAAAAATTTATTCAATTAATGATGGAAAAATTTTGTGTTTTGTTGTATTTTTATGTATTCTTTCATCATGAACATGTTTTGAAACATCTTCTAAATTAAAAACAACATCCATAGCACAATGCCAAAATCCAGAAGATGCATAAGGAATATCCCATTTTTTACAGAAAGGTACAACATAGTTTTCTTTAAATTTAACTAAGTTATGTCTTGGTAAACGTGGTAAAATATGATGTTCGATTTGAAAATGTAAACCACCTAATAACCAATCATTTGTCCAATCACAATCTTGGTTTCTTCCAGTGACAACTTGTTTAACAAACCAATTATCTTTTTCTTCTGATGAATGTTTTGTAGGTCTGTCCCAATGGTTTAAAGTTAAATGAAGGAACAACATTCCCACAATAACATGTTGAACAATAAAGAACAACCAAAATTTTCCAGGTGGAATAAGTGTGAATACATAATACATCCAAGTAAAATATATAAGTTGTGATATTCTATCCATCCAATTCCACATTGCAGGTAAATGTAGATCCTGCCATGGCATTGTTGGAACACCACGTTTGATGAATAACATTATCAATGATTGAAAATACATTGAAATTCTAGCAAATATCAATAAAATCGGGAAAAAGGTGAAATGTTGAATTCCGAGTAAAATTCTTGTGAGCATATTTCCATCTTTTGATTTATCTGATAAAAACATCATCTTTGAAGTTAAGTGAACTATTTTAATGTTTTACCTTGTTAACTGCAAAGAATGGAATGTGTGTAATATCTGGATCAATATCATATTCATTGACAACCACATGATGTTGATTATGTGTATATTTCCACCAAAGGGTTGAAATTCCAAAAATCATTGTTCCATAAATCTCACTGAGAATAAAATCAACTGTCCAGTTGTGTGAAATTCCTTGATGTGAAGCATCATGAGCAATAAAAGCTCCTTGATGTTGGAACATTCCAACACAAACTGCGGCAATAAAGACACTTAAATAATTGTCTCCGCCTCTGTACAACATAAACAAAGCCATAGCAAAAAATAAAAATGGATAAGTAAACTTCCAACCATAATAAAGCCAATCTGTTTCATAGTATCCTTCTTTTTCAACTTTTTTGAATATTTCACGATATTCTTTTACTATTTGTGGTACAGGTGCTGGGTTTGAGACAATTCCAATTTGATATTTGCATAGTTTTTTTTTAAAAACATATTCAGGATGATGAACTGAGAGGAAAATTAATTTATGGTTATTTACCTGTGAAAGCATCAGTTGAATCACCACCGGCATGAGAAAAAATAACTTCACCACCTGGATGAATTTCTTGAGTAGTGTATTTTGTTAAGTCATAAATTCTGTCATTTACAATAGTCCAAGCATCTTCTTTAGTACAGTGAGTTGCTACTTCTTCTAAAGTGAATAGTCTTTGAGATTTTGGTATTTTCACATCAATGGTCATCCTTCAGCAAAAATGTTCAGGAAATGAAGCAAAATGATTGGCTGACAAAATCGAAGAGAATTTATCCGACTTTGGAAGTTGAACAGAAAAATAATTTAAACATTTGGAAAGGAAGTATTGGTAGAAAAGCAGAGTTTTGAAATAGACCAATAATCTTAGTTAGGTTTCAGAATTTTGAATTCACCCAAGTATTATGTTTTTTATTCCTTTTTCTGTTGAGAAACTTTTTGTGATTTAAATTTGCAGAAAAATTTACTTCTTGTTCCACCTTGCAATGGGCAGAGTTCAAAATACGAATAGATGAAAGTTTCAAAAGAAGTTATTTTATTGTGAATGAGCTTCTTCATACAATTGGAAATCTTCAAGTGCTTTCAAGCATTGTTTTCCCATGATATCATCATATTCAAAGGTTGGCATTGACGAAATTTCTTTTTTTATGTCTTTTATCATTTCAACTCTTAATCCAGCTGCCCTTTTTTCACCAAATTTTTTTGAGAATTTCATCATATCAACACCTGGAGGAACTCCAAAATTTTGAAATGCAGTACAAGTGACTTGTGTTTTGTTTCTTCCAATTTTGGTGAATTTATATTGACCTGCGATCATAGCAACGACATATTCAACATCTTCTTTCTTTTTTCCTCTTTTCACATAGAAATCTCCTTTGTAACGTTTTAAACTCTCTTCATTAGGACGCAAGCTCTCGCAACATTTCCAAACATACGCAATACCATCACCATCAAAATAAAGTGTTGAAAGACCTGGAGAAATCATATTTCCATTAGGTGTTGCAATATGAAGTGAATAAATAGCTATTCCTGTATTATCTACCACTTCTTTCATGTTTCTTTTTTCTAAAGCTTTGATTTGTTCTTCTTTGGTCATTGTTAATTGTAAATCAAAATTTGTAACTGAAGCAGATCCTTTTCTGAAAGCATAGACATCATGAAAATGTATTTTTGTGACATCTTCAATTGAAAAAGGAACAGTCCATTCCCATTTTAAGCAAACAGATTCTCTCAAGTTGAAAAATGAAACATTTGGAAGGTAATCTCTTTGTGAGCAATATGCATGAGTTCCATTTTTCTTATAAAACAAATCCCAGTCATAGTTGTCTGAACACAAAGTAGTGTAAAATTTTCTGTCTTTTTCAGTGAATGCAGTTACTAAAAAGTTTTCATCTTTGTAATCAAGAATTTGTATATCTCTTTTGCTGAAAATGTTTTCATTTTGAAAATTTTTAACAGCAAAATCCAAAAATTCTTCTGTTCTGATAAAACGTGATTTTTTCTCAAAAGTAATGTCCAAAAATAATAGTTCAAAAACAGAATGGAACAGTTTTTCAGGTGGTTCTTCGAATTTCCATTCTTTCAAGTCCTTTTCTTGTCCTGATTTGCTTAGCTTGGATAGTATTTCTTCTCGTGTTTTGAAGTCCAAATTAAGTTCTTTTTCTGAACCCACTTTGATGTACTTATCAAATATTTGAAGAACTCTTCCAATGGTTTCAGGTATTTTTCTTTTTTTTTCATCTAATTTCTTAACTTCCAGCAAAAATTCAAATCCACCTTCGTCGTATTCAGTTTTCAAGAAGGATTGAAAGATGAATTGCATTTCTTTTTCTTTGAAAATAGAATTGAACTTCACCACATAGTTTTCAAGAATTTCTTTTGGTGAAACTTCAATTGTTGGTTTCTTGAAGACCAAATTCATGTTTTTTGATTTTAATTGGTTGACTATTAGTAATAGGCGTCTATGCTTAAAATCAGAGAGTAAATTTTACAAAAACAAAGAGTAGCAAAACCCTCAAAAATTCAACCCAATTTTTTTCAAATCCAGACCAACCGACCAACAGCTGAGCTCAAGAAAACTATAAAACTAACATCTACACGACAATAAAATTTTTTGTTTTACAAATACACGATTCATTGTTTCCTTTACTTGTAAATAAACCAAAAAAATAATGAACAAGAAAATAAAAAAAATAATAAAACAAGCAGCTATGAGGAGCTTTGGAATTTGAACTGGTGAAGAGGATTGTATTGATGGCTACTGTGGTGATGGATTTTTGGAACTAAGAGTAAATTTTGGAACTGGATCACCAAAAAAAATTCCATTGTAAATCCAACCACCAATAATTCACCAGACCAAAGAAATTATAAAACCAACCTCTGTACGTTAATCAAATAAACAGTTCAGGAAAACAACAAACAATAACAAAACTCACCTACAAAATAAACTTGAAAAATTTTGGAAACAAAACGTGAATTGGAGAATTTATGTATTCAGTTTTGAGTTTGAAAGAACTGGAATTGAAAAATAAAAGGAAGATTTTTATGAATTGGTAGTTCTAAAGAGTTTGATTTATAATATTTTTAATTTGGTTAGTGAATGTAATTGATTTTAAAATAACTTTTTTTTGAACAGAGGTTGAAGACAACAAAAAAATAATGGGTTCTTCCTGAACTCTGGAATAGTTTAGGGATATTAAGTATTTTTTTGGAAATTTGGGTATGGTCAAATTCCAAGTTGAAAATAAAATTATCTCTATGAGATAATGAATAAATATTTATTCAATGAAAACAGCATCATGAGGAACAAGTTCAACTTTTTTGCCAGTTAAAAGGAGATATTCCAATTGTTGAATTTTTTGTTCCATTAATTCATTTTTTTCTTTTAAAGTATGAATTTCTTTTTGATGAAAATGATGAGAAATAAATAATTTCATTCCATAATTTTCAGTTGTTAAAATAATCACCTATCATTTTAAAGCATCTTTCAATTTCAAAAAAGATATTTTCATCTTGAATTTTTCCAGATTTAACGTCTTTCATAATTTCAAATTTCACATCTTCAGAATTAAAATTAAGCATTTCATCAAATAAACTCATAAAATTTGATTTTTGACCAACCCATTCTTGAAATAAATCTTTGAATGCAAGTTTTAAAAGTTTTTCATCTTCTGATGAATTTTCTTCTTCATAGTCTTCCAATTTTCTACGAATAACTTTTTTCAATTGTTTTAATTCTTCTGATGTGCTGGATTTTTTTTTAAATCTTCAATCTTAAACTTTATTAAATCATTCTGAATTTGATTCTTCATCAACAGTTAATAATTCTAAATCTCCAAAATATGAATATATATTTGGATTCATATATTCTTGAAGTTTATCATTATCAATTACAATTAAATCTTGAAAATCTAAAATTTTCTTTTTTTGGTACTCATTGATTTTTCCATTTGTAATAAATACATAAATTTTATCATAATCCATAAAATGATTATTCATTTTTGTTATCATATCTTCATACCAATGAATTGGATTTTTTTCTGTTTCTTCTTCACTTGTATGTTTATATTGAATGAATATTAAATAATCCATGCAACTTTGATCTGGATTTTTAATAAATAATCTTCCATCAAATTTTGGATGATTTAATGGTAATTGAAATATAAATTTTAAAAAATCTTCTCTTTTTAATTCATTTTTTCTTTTTGTTATTTTAATTGATTTTGTCGAAAAATATTTTAACTTCTTATTTTTCAATTCAATAAAAGGATTTGTTTCTAATGCGTATTCTCTTTCATTGTAATTGATTTTAATATCTAAAATATCATCATTGGCATAACCTGGAAAAATATTTGTTATTTTATGTAATTCTCCAAAATTAATATCTTTTCTATAATGAAATAATAATGATAATCTAAATAAATCTAATTTTTTAAATAATTGCCATGTTATTGATGTTTTTAAATCTGGTAATAAATCTAAAGGTAAAATTTTTTTGTATTCACATAATTTTTTAAATATGAAATGAGATGTAAATATTCTACCATTCAATTGATGTAAAATTCCTTTTTCAATAAATTTATATGTTAATTGGATATGTTTATTTTCTAGTTCAGTATATTGAAGAATAGAAAATAATATTAAAAGTAAATCATTTGAATATTTTTTTGTTTCATCATCTAATTCTTTGATATTCATTTCATTATAACATTCATTCATAAATTCAATATCAATTTGAATTTCATTTTGAGTACTTTCTTGAAGTTTATTGTAATTATCTGCAAAAATTTTAATTCCTTTTTCTAAATCTCTTGGAATTAAAGAACACAATATCCAAAATCTATAAAATTCACTTTTAATATTTTCATTTTCATATTGATTAATTTTTTCATCAGACAATATTTTTTTTAATGTTTCAATGGTAAATGAATCTAATTTAAATTCATAAAAACCATATTCAGTTGGAAGAAATTTAATATCATTAATTTTTGTTCCTCCAATACTTGGTATTAAAATTAAATTATAATCTTCAATTCTGTCTTTTCTTCCCCAAATATATGGTCCAATATTATTTCTAATACGTTTCCAATCTCCTTCAAATTCATTTAACGTATATTGTATTTCATCTAAATTGATAATAATTGGTGTGTATCCGACAATATTATTTTTATTGTTATATTCATTGATATAATCATTTAAAAAATCTAATACAATACTTAACTCAAAAACACCAGAATTTGAATAAATTTCAAAATTATTTTCAATTTGAAATTCTTCAATTTTTTCATTTCTAAAAAATCTACTAAATATTCTAATACCAAGTATATCATTTGGATCTTTACTTTCTTTGACAATAATTTTATCACCATTAAAAAAAAACAATATAAATTTGTAAAGTATTTTGAAATTCTGGATATTTTTTTGAATCAATTTTTAATAAAATATTTCTTAATTCTAATAAAGATCTCCAATATGTAATAAATATTTTATATCTTGTTTTTTATAAGTTTCTCTATTTTTATATCTTTTAATTAAATCTAATTTTTTGCTATTTTATCTAATAAATGAGATTTTTCGTTGTATTCTAAAAATTGAAATTGATTCCATGTTACTTTCAAGATTTTTAATTGTTCTCCAAAGGTGTTAATTGAATTTTCCCACTTATACTTAGATATAGTTTCTTTATCGCCTTTGTGTAATTGTGGTACAACTTTTTGGCAAACCTCTAGTTTAGATTTGAATTCCTTGAAAGATCCTCTTTTTTTCAGTTTTTCAGAAAGTTTTTTTTTTTCTTGTTCAATTGATGTTTCAAGTTTTTCTTTAACTTCTTCATATTTTTCATGTCGCAAAATAGATCCGTACAAATCTTTATTGGAAATTCTTCCTCCTCCTTTTGCTTATACGAACATATTGATTTCAAGAGTGCTGCAAACACTTTCAATAATTTCTCCTTTTGGTAAAATCTTTTCAATTTCGTTTTTTTTTTTCAGAGTTAAATTTTTCATTTGTTCCTCTAGTATTTCAATGCTCACCTCTTTTTCCACCTTTTCTTCCATTCTGAAAAACAAATAGCCAATCAATACATTAGCATTAGATATTTATCCTTCTAAATAATTTTGGAAGAAAATAGTAAGTTATTTGTTTCTGTTGATCAGAAAGAAAAATTATTGAATACACATTTTGAATTAAAATTTTTTAAGCATAAAATTTCGTCTTGTGGTGATAAACGGAATGATATTAATAGCATCATCAATAAAAAAATATTCAAGCAAGTTGCTGCTTTAAGAGATCAATTACAAAAAGGACGTCATCATAAAATTAGCGTTATTTGTACAAACCACAAACTCACAGATTATAAAAATACTTCAATTATTTTGAATGAATCTCATTTTATAACTTTATTTCCAAAAGCAACATGCTTAAAAAATTTTAGTTACATTGAAAACTTATTGCGGAATGTCAGAAGAAGATATTAACTGAGCTTATAAATTACCAACAAGATTGGTAACAATTTCAACAACATTTCCTCGTTATGACCTTTACCAAAGCGGAGTTTATTTACTTTAAAAAATCTCAGATTTTTTGCTCACAGATTTTTTCATTTTAATTTAAATTATTTTTTGTTCCCAGATTATAACATGACTGACTGATTGAAACCAAAAACTGTTAAACTATTTGAATCTTGGGACAAGAGATTTGATGAAATCAAAAGTTTATTTAAGGAATTCAGCGAAACAATCACTGAATATGATCAAGAAAAAAATACAGATACCAAAGAATTGAAGAGAGACAATGTCATTGATGCCAGTGAGAAACTGAACTTAAAATATAATGAATTGAAAGATGAAGTCGAAGATAATTTTCAAAGGGAATATTACAATTTAGATCAACACTTTGAGGTTTTGAAAAAATTATATGCAGAATCGAAGGATAGTGGATTTCTTTCATCTGGAGAAAAATCGTCTGAAGGAAAAAGTGCCCGTGATAAATTAAAAAAAGAATTTAACTATGAATCAAAAATCACTATTGATGAATTGAAAAAATCCATTATATCAGATTTAAATGAAATCAAAAGATATCTTGATGAGTCAAGTAAAAAATTTAAAGTTGATGGAGTTATTTTCGGCTACAAATCTATTATTGAAAAAAGAGAAAAGGAATTCGAACTTATGTTACCTTCATCAACACCATCACCAAATAAAAAACCAAATATTTCACCTCTTCTATTGATCAGATAAATATTTACGGTTCTTTTCTTTATTTGGATAGAAATAATAGTATTCATCTTTTTGTTGGAAGATAACAACTTGTTTATTTTTATAATCTTCTGCGAGTTTAGTTAGACTAACCATTGGATAATAATAGTAGGATATATTTTTAATTCTTTAAACCCAAAAAATATTTTTAAATAATCAAAATCTATATTAATATTATATGAGTGACGAAAAAATCAAAGAATTGATAAATGATCCAGAAAAAGGATTAACAAGTGTCAATGAACAAAGATCTTTATTCTATGGATGTTGTGATGTACAATAGATTTAAACTCAATGGATATCAATATATTTTAAATGTGGTTGATACAAATTCGAGATATGTTGCAAGTAGAGTATTAACAAATATGAAATTAAAAGAAAGTATAGGGGTGCAGAAGCTGTTACTCTCATGGATGCAGTGGAAGATGTTTTCAAAGAAATGGGATATCCGAAAGAATTGAGAACAGATAATCAATTTATTTCTGATGAATTTGTGGCGTTGATGAAGAAAAATAATGTGAAAGTAATTTATTCTGAACCAGATGACGTGATAAAGAATTCATTAGTTGAGAGTTTCAATCGCATATTATCTAATTTGTTACAAAAAGCAAGGGTGGCATCGGGTAAAGGGAAAATGTGGAAATGGTACAATGAATTACCAACAATCATCAAAAAATATAATTCAACCATTCATTCAACCATCAAAGCGAGACCAATAGACGTGTGGAATTACTGTGATGTAAATCATCAGGATATTAAAGTTGTTACACCAAAATTCAATATAAATGATAAAGTGAGAATAATTTCAAATAAAAAGACATTTCAAAAAGGAGATACAATTCGAAATTCAAAAGCAATATACTTGATAATTGAACAAGTAGGAAATAAATATAAACTTCAAAATTTAGAAACAAAAGAAGTGTTAAAGAAATTATATAATCCAAGAAGTATAACGAAAGTAACAGATGTGGAAAAAATACTGGAGGTTCTTAATTATTTGAAATATTTTTTATGAAGCTTTATTATATATGTTAACAAATATAGTTATTGATAGTTCAAGAAGAGATGTTTTAGAAACAAGCAATAACAAGTGGATTTATAGACCAAAAACTGTTTATGAAAATGTGAAAAATATTAAATTAACTGGTTGTATCATTTCAAATACTCAATATTTAATTCATGATAATAACAATGTTAGTACTGTTGAAAACGCAAGCACTGATTATTCTTTTAATTTAACCAAAGGATTTTACACTCCATCAACACTAGCTACTGAAATTCAAACTCAATTGAATACAAACTGGTTTGGTACAACTTTTACCATTTCTCAAAGCTCTACAACTCAAAAATTTAGATTTCAATCTTCTGCAAGTATTATTTATAAATTTGCAAGTAATATCAGTTTCGCGAAGATCCTCGGATTTCTTGCAAGTACAACAGCATCGACAACTGATATATAGCACAAATATGTATGAATTATCAGGAACAAAATATTTCAAATTGAAAATTGGAAAAATTAACAATCTCCTCGACAGTAATATAGCCAGTTTATCACAAAATTTTATTATTCCTAATTCTGTGAATCAAAGGGAATATAACTACATAATGGAGAGTACAAACATTATAAACAATATAAACAACAAACAAAATCGAATTGAACAACTAAGTATAGAATTATTTGATGATGAAAATAATTTAATTTTATTAAATGGAATTAATTATATTTTGTTTTTTACAATTGAACAATAATTTACTTCTAACATATTATTATATGAAAGATCAATTTTTTGATGATGATAGATTACACCTTATGCAACTTTTACAAAATGGTAAAATTATAGGAGATGTCACTAATGAAAGAGTTTCTTGTGATGAAACAAATACGCCAGCATTTAATACTACAGCTACATGGAAACTAAAGCCAAGTGATGAAATTTTTAAATAATGCATCTCTTGTAACGGTTATTTGACCAATAACAGGATCAGGAGGTACTTACATTAGAGGTGTGAATGCTTTGGGTTTGGAAATGTTTTATAAATTTGAAATTGTGCAAGATGGTGATATTGTAGATACAGCTTATCCAGATTGTGTTTTTCATAATTTAAAATAATACAAAAATTCAAATGAATATGCATGTATTTCACAACAACTTGGTATTGCTTCATCTGGTACTAGAGATACCTTAGCAGGTTCTGCACAAACTTTTAATATTCCTCTTAAATTGCTATTTGCATTATTATCAAAACCATTACCAAGATTTCTTTTAAAACGTGATGTTGAAATCAAAGGTTACTTGAGAGACAATGTAAGATATTGCATTCAAACTGATAAAACAAATCCTACTTTCTCCATTACAGACACATATTTAGATTTAGAATATGTCAATGCTAAAAAAAGTATTATTGAAGCTGTCAGTAAATCATATTCTGCTAACGGTCTTATTACACAAGCAGTATTTAACGTCGATCATACCATTGTCACAAAAGCGATGACACAAAATGATACTTCGGTTGTATTGAATTTACCACAAGTCAAAGGAAAAAGAATTATTGACTTTTTGGTGTTCTTAAGAGATTCTGCAATAAGTGATACTAATGATGCTTCAGATTACACAGACACATTCATTGATCCTACTTCATGGAATGTAAAATCAGGTGGTAAATACCTTAACTATGGACTTCAAAAGGATATTACTAAAACTTATTATGATAGAGTTATTTTACCAAAATTAGAATTAAAAGGGTGGAAAAATCTTCTTTCTGGTACTGCTTCGGGTAATGAATTTCTTGTTAGTTATGCTATTGATCACAAAGTTGAAACTTCAGAATTTAAAAGATATCATGGTGGTAGATTTTTTGAAGAAAATGATGTTCAATTAACAGTTAATTTTGCTGCTTTGGCTGCACAAACTGACATTATTGTTCATATTAGATCAGCTAGCAGATACGTAATTGTAGATGGAACAATTAAAACTTTGTAAATATTTTATAAATTAATATTATAGTATGGAAAAAGACCCCTTTGAATTAATGATGAATAATTTACCGAATATTTCTTTCATTTGTGCTGCACCTAAAAGTGGAAAAACATATATGATCAAATATTTGATTGCTGAAATCTTTAGAACCAAAAAATTAAAATATGGATTATTTTTTGTCCAACTGCATGGAACGGATCTTATGATTCTCTACCAAAAGAATATGTACACTCACAATATAAGGAAGATACGCTGATCAATTTGTACAATATCCAAATTAAGCAACATAAAGAACACGGCAAAGCTTCCCCTGCGTTTGTGATATTTGATGATTGTATTGGTTCGATTAATTTTGAAAGTGCAAAGTTCAAAAAAATAAGTTCAACGTACAGACACCCGAATATTCTTTTTATATTCACCACCCAATACATTAAAGAATTACCAACACTATTGAGAGAATGTAGCACATATTTTATCACATTCAAGCAGACAAAAAAGTTATCAATTGAAGCAATTTATGAAAATTTTATGTTTGAATTTGAAACATTGAAAGAAGCAAAGAAATATTTAGAAACTAGTACAAAAGTCAAGTATCAGTTTCTTTTAATGGATGTAGAAGATGGTGGGAATGAAGATGAAGAAGATACTTTGACACAAAAGTATTATGTTGGAAAAGCACCAGAAAATTTTAAAGATTATAAAATCAAGTATTAATATATATGGAATATATTAGCATTTTGTCTTATTATACAGGTTATAAAATGGTTAATTTAAACAACTTATTTAATTTTATGTTGATCATTATGTCTAAATTAACAAATGAAGAAAAGAAAAAGTTTGTTGATGATATGGTTTTATTGGTGGGTAGGAGCTTCATGAAGGATTTTAAAAATTACATATTTGATAAAATGCCAAAATTTGATCTTTTGGAATTTTTTTAGATTATTAATATATAAATGAGCGGTGTTGAAATTGCTTTGCTAGTTATTTCAGGTATAAATATAATAACTAGTTTCTTAAGTCCTTTTGTTGTTGCTGGTGCATACGCTATCCAGAATATTAAAAATAGTAGCTGTTGTGGATCTTCGGTTGAGATGCGGGATGATCCAATTCCAATTGAACAACCAAAAAAAGAACCAAATAAAGATATAACTGATTGGGAAGTTTTTAATCAAAATGTGATGAACAAAATTAAGGAAAAAAGGAGAAGTCAAATAATTGAAGAAATGATGGGTGAGACAGTACTACAGTTGAGAAATTAAACTTATTTAAATTTAAATGGCATGTCTACTAATTTTTTGGAGTATCCTTGCTTTGTTATTAAGTAGTGTGATGAATTTTTAAATAATTCTATTTTACTAATTTTTTATTTTTTTTCATGATGAAATTAATAATGTTAAAAATCAGCACGAAAAAAATAAAAAACTCCTCCAATTAATTTGCATTTATTTTTGTCAAATTTCCACCAACAAAATCATTGATCAAACATCAAATCAGCAACGAACAAGTAAATGAAAGGTGATGAACAACAAGAGAAGAAGAATCGACTGATCGACGACAACAGAAATCTTCTTGAAATAGAAGACAGTGATGAGAAAATAGTTATAAGTAAAGACGAAACAGTTGTAGTCGACAAAGAAGAAATGCTAAAGGAAAGTGAAGCTATCTTTGTATATAAATTAATCACAAAAAGAACTTTAAATATTTTTACGTCATATTTTTACTTAAATTATCATAAATTTAAAGTTGACTTCAAATTCTTAAATGTATTTAATATTGGAGACACAAATTTTAATCAAAAAAAATCGCAAGTTGACTTTATAAAATCTTGCAAATTCTTTTTTAGACTCAGATGAAAAAAAAAAAATTTACAAGTTATTAGAACATGGCAATAATGTGAAAGATGGAAAAAAAATTATTGACTCAATGCGATCCGAAATCTCAAAAATACTATTTAGATCTTTCAAAGTGCTTTATTGACAATAATGATTTAAGGGTTCATTATCGTATCTTTAAGTTATTTGAAGACAAAACTGGTATTCCAATCATAGTATTTTTGAGTTTTAAATCTCAAGATCTTTATGATTTGGTTTTACCTCCATATTACTATGTTGAAAATCAAGCTCCAATGCATTCCGATTTAAAATATTCATTTGATATGGAAGATGGTTTAGCAGAGAACTATGTGGTTACAGAATTGACAGAAGAGGTAATGAAATGGAATGATTTTTGTAAAAGAATTTGGTTCAAAGAATTTTCTAAAAAGAAGACTTATCAATAAATCAACTGAAACTTATTTTGTTTTTATGGTGACTTAATGATCTTTATGACTCTTTTTCAAATGCTGCACGTTGGAACCCAATAATAACCTTCCTTGCTTTCAAATTCTCTAAAAATTCCATTTATATAATCAATTTAATATTTTTGTTTTTGTTCCCATCTTAGGTATATTTGATGCATTACATCATTACCTTGTTGAATTTTGAAACACTTTTTTTGCATTGTTCTATCTTCCCAATCGTTGTGATTTCTGCCATTTTTTCTTGAATTTCCAATTGGTTGTCTGATTGGTTTGTCACAAAATGTTCATGTTTTTGTCATTGTTATATAATTAATTTATATAATAATTTCTTTAAACCTGTTTATATTTCATATTTATTCATTTTTTTCATAACAACCATATTCTTCCATCCATTTTCAGCGATCTGGATATATTTTCAAATATTCTGCATAAAACTTGTCATAAACTAGTTTAAACCTGTTAAATTTTTCTTCTGTGGAGTTGTCATATTTTTCATAACATTCCAACGGTATTTTTTATACTATTCCATTTGTTTAAAAGTTGAAAATGGAATCTTGTCTGTTATTCGAATGGAAAAAGATGGTCTGTATATGAAGATTCTTTAATTGGACATGATGAATTATGAAACGTTGTAGGAAATAGATTGAAAGATTTGAAAATTCAAAAGGTAATATTTTATTCAATGAGGAGTTTGTAAAAATTTCCTTGGCATATTAAAAAACTCAAAGCAAGAATCAACAATATTTTGGTCTTTCTCCATTTTATGTGTTTTCCAAAGAATATAAGAATTGGAAGGTATGGTGCGACAGCATATTTGAACATTTTGCCAGCTACTAGTTTCTTTTGTTTGCCATAGTATACATCCTTCACTACAATTGAAAGAACCCAGTAGATGATGCTGAAAAACATGAAAATATTCCCAATTACACAAAGCCTCCAATTTGAAACGTTAAGATTCGATAATTTTTGTTTAGTTGTCATTTCTGATCCAGTTTCAATGTCAGATATTTCGAAGGAACAACCGTTTATGTCCAATAGCGCATCGACGTATATTTCACAATTCGATGAAACTGTATTGAATATTCCACCTTGACAATGGATGGAATTTAAAGCTCTTGATTCTATCTCATCATCACGTAAGTTTGAATTTGTGTCAACAATAACCAATGAAGACTTATAAAATTTTTCTAATTCTCTTTTTCTGTACTTTCCCTTAATATCTTTATCGAAAGATTGAAGCAGAGATGCAAGACTAATATAAAAACCGAAAGGAACTATTCTATCCAAAACGTGTAAAACTTTTGATGGAAATAACGCATATAATATCGTTGAACAAATGTATAATATAAAAAAAATCCCAGTCAATAGAAACGTAAGCTGCTCTGTCTGAGAAAGTTTTTTGTCGTTAACAGCGTTGTCATAGACAAAATTAGTTTTTGTGTCATATGATCCGTAGTGTGGGACAAAATAAGGAAAGTAATCAATATCAAGTAAATAAGAAAAAAATATCAAAAGCTTGTAATAACGCAAAGAGTAATGGCATAACAAACTTTTAGAAATCTTTTCCTTTTTTTCAAAGTGTCTGATCGAAATCTATCAATTTCTGATTCTGAAAAGTTTTGTTTTGACTTCACAAAATTATTTAAGGCAGTAGTTTGTGTTCTGTTGTTCATTTGAGTGTTTGATTTGTGACTTGTCTGTGTACAGTTGATTGGAAAAAAATTAAAAAACAAATAAAAAGAGAAAAAAGTTAGTTGAAAAGTGTGTATGTAGAAAATAAATCAATTGTAAAGGCGTTTAAATTTTTTGAGAAAATTTTTGTTTTTTTACCGAGTTGAGAGCTCTGGGCGAGAAAATATAATTTTGTATTTGGTGTATCTCGGCGAAAATGGATTTTAAAGCGTCGGAAAAAGTATGTTTTTTTGAGGAAACGGTAAATTTAACCCGCTGGAGGCTTCATCGGTGTAATTTATGGGCTAGAGCTTGGGCCATTCCACCTACCTACCTGGCGGTTGGCTCGGAGTTGAAAAAATCGGGTTGAATTTTGAGGGGTTTTGTTACTCTTTGTTTTTGTAAAATTTACTCTGGTTTTAAGCATAGACCCCTACTACTACTATTTTTATCAATCTTTATTCAAACAATTATTACATACTTGCTAGAAAAATATTGAATCAATTAAATCTGGTGTCAACAACTTTAATCACCTTTTCTGCATTTTTGGATTTCTTTAAATCTTTCACTTCAACAAATTCCACTCTTAAAATCATCAAATTCTTTAAGAAACCAAAAATGACATTCAAACGTTTTTCAGTTTCTGAATTTTTTTTTTCATCATTGCTGACGATTTTTATTTGCAGAATATCAATCATTGAATCCTCTTCAACTGATAAATGAATTTGATATTCAACAACAGAATCATTAAATTCCTTTTCTAAGTTTTCCAGAGAAAAATAACTTCCTGCAATTGAAAAGGAATTTGATTTTCGACTGACCAGTTGAAATTTTCCAGATTTCATTGGAATTGCTAAATCACCAGTTTCATAACGAATTAATGGATACTTTGTCCTAACAAGGTTTGTAACTACCAAAGAGCCTATTTCATCTTCTCCTTTATCCAATACTTCTACATACATCATTTTTGGATCATAATTATAAATATTAGAACCAATAGTCCATGCCCAAACACCTGATTCGGAAGAACCATAGCAACCAAGAATATTCTTAACTTTTAAAGTTTCTCTGATGTATTTCTCTTTTTGTGGTTCCAATTTTTCAGCACCATAAATAAAATTTTCAATTTCAATTTTCAAGTTATTGTCTTGACAATATTTAGCAAATTTAATCATTCTTGATGGATATCCCATTATGGTATTGACTTTAAATTTTTTTGAAATATAAAAACCATCAGAATCACTTAATGTGTAACCACCTGGAAAAACAGTTCCAGAAACCATTTCCACATAATCATTAAATATTTCTTTTGATCGATACAAACCATTTCCAAAGAATAAATTCAAAGCAATTGTTTTTTGTGTTAAAATTTTTTGATTTTTTAATTGTTCAACGAAGAGTTGTCTTTGTTTTTTGTTTTCTTTGAAATCTGATGGAAACATAAAGATATAATCATTTGATGTTGTTCCACCACTTGGACTCCAATAAGTATTTTTTAAAGTTTCATTTTCGAGTAATGTTTCAATTTTTTGAAAAAGTTCTTTTTTTGACACAACAGGAAATTCTTCAATATATTCTCCTTTTAAATTCAATTCTGAATAGAATTGATGGTTTTTTGCGTATTTCAACAAATCCAATAAAATCTGCTTTTTTTCTTCCATCAAACTTGGTGAACTGTATCAAATTACGAACGATTGGTCCAATTTTTTTTTGATATATTTTATCACTGTCTTGATGTTTTCTTGTTGGAAATCAAAAAAAAAACGACTTAATCATTGGCTCATTGATACAGAAACAATTTTATTGGTCAATCTCTTGACATGAAGTTGTGTTTTACAATTGTTGTTTTGCTCTTTGTCTTCCAAATCTCTGCACTTCCATCTATCAGGTGCAAACACCAGAATGTATTAGGAGACATTGAAGGTTGCACTGACAAGAAAGTGGTGCAAATTTTCTGCCACAAATGCACAAGAGCCGGAAAATTCAAAAGATTTTTTCTTGATGTCACAAAAAAAGTTGAAGAAAACCAAGATTATTCAAAGTTATATCAGTTTGTGTGCATAAAAAAGAATTTCTTTTCAACTTCGTAAGTAGAAGCTAAAATTAAATATATCCTGTAGTGCTTCTGCACACTTTGTAGATCCTGTTTATGTATTTTGGAGAAACTTAGTTTTACGTACAGCAAAAACATACGAAAAAGCTTTTTTGAAGACACTTCAATCAAAAGAAGGAGTAAATCAAAAATGTTTACAATTTGCAATTGAAAAAGGCTTAACCCCAAGTGATACTCTTGTTTTTAAATCATTATACAACATTATGGAAAAGTTCAGAGGATTTCAAAAAATTTGTGGTGACAAAGCAGATTTAGACAAAGTCCAAAGAAAAATTAAGAGATACATGAAGAATTTCATCAAAACTGAAAAGTACTATAAAAAGTTCAGGGAAAGAAAGGATTATGAAGGATATAAAAAACTTAGATATTTCATCACGATGTTCAGAATTGTAATGCGTTATATTTTGACATTTGAAGATAAATTAAGAAAAAGAAGATCATTTTGTAGTGTTGGACAATTTCTTTTAGTCAATAAATTTGTAAAAAAAGTAGGAAAAAAGGGATTTCTTGCATCTTCAGGGATCTCAAAAAATTTTGATTTTAAGAAAACTATTGAACAACTTTCAGAACAAAGAGCTTCACAATGTGCTGCTTGTCCTTTTAAAAAATCAAAGAAAAAAAAAATGGAAAAGATTGATGTTGATGATCAACAAAAGATTGCCGATTTCACTCAGTTCTTGGATCTAGTAAACTATAGAAGAACAAAAAGAATGATCAAGAGATTCATTAGAATTGCAGAGGAAAAATTGATTACCAGAAGGTACCTTTTACAATCAAAAAAAAAATTCTTGGGAGAAGATGTGGTTTTAGAAATTTTAGAAATCCTTGAATAAAATTTTTGGTTTGCTAATCTCTATCGTATAGACTTGTTTCCAAATTAAGACGAATAAAAATGATTGGTGGAATATACGGAATTTAATTGGTTTATTTTTTCTAGATGAATAGAAAGTTGTTCTTCATTTCCTTTTTGTTGTTACTTATCCAGGTGTTCACCCTTCCTGCAATAAGATGTAAAACAGAAATGAACGTTCTAGATATAAACATGAAGAAAGGTCTTCGCACAGTTAAATGTGCTGACAAGAAAGTTATTCAAACATTTTGCAATAAATGCTCAAAGAGAGGAAAATATAAAAGATTTTTTTTTGATGTGACCAAAAAAACTGCGAAAAATAAAAACTATGCAAAGCTATATAGTTTTGTTTGCATAAAAAACAATTATTTTGCGTCTGGGTAAGTAAAAAAAAACCACTCACAATTTTAGTGAAAATGCTCATTTCACAGATGCTGTTTATGTTTACTGGAGAAATGTTGTTCTCAATGCAGTCAAATCTACTGAACGTGAATTCTTGAAAACTTTGTCTTCAAAAACAAATGTCAACCAAAAATGCATGAAATACGCAAAAGCAAGAGGCATGAGTTCAAGTGATGTTTATATATTCGAAACTCTGTATCAAGTTATTGAGAAATTCAGAGGATTTGAAAAACTTTGTAGAAAGGATAGAAATTTAAAAAGAGTGAAAAGAAAAATCAAGAACTACATGAAACGATTCGTCAAACCAAGAAAGTATTACAAAACTCTTAGAAAGAATAAAGACTATGAAGGATACAAAAAACTCAGGTATCACATCACAATGTTCAAAATTGTTGTTCGTTACATTTTAACATTTGAACAAAAATTAAGAAAAAGAGAATCCTATTGCAGTATCAAAGAGTTCATTTTACTCAATAAATACATTGAAAAAGTTGGTAAAGACAATTTTCAAGTACTTTCAGGCATTTCAAAAAAATTTAATGTGCAAAAAGTTGTTGAAAACCTTTCTCAACAAAGAGATAAGATTTGTTCAACATGTCCTTTTGAAAAAATGAAAGAAAAAAGAAAAACGAAAGTAACAAAAAAAGTTGAAAAAAAGGAAAAAATCAAATCAGAAAAGGTTATTGATTATTCAAATTTCTTGAAAATGAGAAAATACAAAAGAACAAAAAGAATGATCAAAAAATACATCAAAATTGCAGGAAAACGATTAGTTGGAAAAAAGTATTATTTTGAAACAAAAGAAGAATTTTTTGGTGAAAAAGTTGTTTTAGAAATTTTAGAACTTCTTGATTAAATAAATATTTAATTGGTACTTTCTGACGTATGTCAGTGAAGTCAAAAAAAAAAGTGCTATTTTGAAATGAAACATTGAATTTTCAAATCATCTAATCAACAAAAGAACTTTGGAACATTGAATAATTATCCGCCAATCATGGGCAACTCACCTTCATTGAATGAAACAGAGCATGATGGTAAGAAAAAAAATAATTTCTGAATTCACCTTAGATGTAAATAAATTCTTCAACAATTCAAAGACAAGAACAAAAAGGTCATTGTCCAGCAACTCAAACTCACAAAATCAATCACCTTTCTCAACTAGTCAATTATCAAAAATGAGTCCATTTGATTTTGAAGGTACACTGACAAAAAAACGTAATTAAAATATTCATTTTAAACTATCAAAAGTTTGTGAAACTTATCAAAACTTCAAACATAAAAATAAAATTACGAAAATTATTTATGACGAAAAAACCAATTTAATTTGGACCACATCAATTGATAAAACAATCTGTGGTTGGAGTTTAGTAAGAATTCAAATATGATTTTAAATTTCTATTCAGGACGGTAGTTGTAAATCTATTTTAGTCGGTCATACAAAACAGGTCACTAATGTTTTTATCCACGAGTATTCATTATTTAGCGCCGGTCACGATCGAACTATAATTGAATGGGATACAAGAACATCACAAAAAATTAAAATTTATGAAGGAAATACAAACTGGATAACCAATTTATTAGTTATCAACAATTTTTTATTTTCAGCAGGTTATGAACAAGTAATACATATTTTTGATCGTCATTCATCAAAAAAAATCAAAACATTAAAAGGTCATCAAAAAAGAATCGTTGGAATGTGTTTTAATGAAGAATTGGGGTTATTATTTACAGCATCCATTGATGGTTTAGTCAGATCATGGGATATTGATTCAGGTGAAGGCATAAACATCTTTCATAGTAATCAAGCTGTATTTAACATTTTTATTCATCAAAATTTACTCTATTGTACTTTATACTCTGAAATAATTGTTTGGAATATTGAAGTAACAAGAAATTTCATTTAATTATTTTTCTAAGCAACAAAAATGTGAAACACCATTTGTTGGTATTTCAAATTTTACCATTGATAATGATATTTTGATTGGTTGGAATAGAATGACTTTAAAATTTGAATTTATCAATTTGAAGAGTAGAAATGTAATTCATTCAATTAAAGATGAAAATATGATTCATACTAATTCAATTTTATACTTGAATCAAAAATTATATTATACATTCGGATCAACCGTCAATGTGAAAGATGTGAAATTTGATGAAAAAAGAATGTCTTTAATTAAAGAAGAAAAAATCAATTTAGATGAAATTTTACCTTCATATGTTTTGTATCAAGAGTTATATCGTTATTATGTAGATGTTTTATTCTATTCAAGTCAAAGAATTTCTGATGCTATTGAAAAACTTCACAATGATAAAACACTTTCAAAATGTACATCTTTTGACGGTCAAATTGATGCAATTTCGGATTATTTGAAAAAAGATGAAAAGAGAAAATTATCAAGATTTTCTATTTCTTCTTCATTTGATAAAATTGATTTTAAAATTTCAATTCAATCAAAACAAGAAGAAATTATTGATGTTTATACTAAACAAGAAAGGGGATTAGATTTTGAATCCAGAACTGAATTATTTTATGAGAAAATTAGAGCTAATTCAGTTAGTTTACAACCAACTGTAATATTAGTCAGAAGAGATCATTTAGTGAGTGATACTTGTAAACATTTTTCAGTTTTGAAAAAGAAAGATTTACAAAAACCAATGTATATCTTTTTTGCTGGTGAACAAGGATTAGATATGGGTGGAGTTACACGTGAATTTTATCAACTTTTATCAGAACAAATATTAGATCCAATTAATGCTTTATTTGTTCAAACTGGATTTAATAATACTTATCATCCAAATCCAACATCACAAATAAATGAAGCACATTTACAATATTTTATGTTTGTTGGTAAACTCATTGGTAAAGCAATATATGACTTTCATATGTGTGATTTACATTTTAGTCGAGTGATTTTTAAATTAATTGTTGGAAAACCAATTACATTTGAAGGTAAAAATGTGAAATGATTTACATTTTTAGATTTGGAACAAATTGAACCAACTTTGTATTTGTCAATGAATCAAATTATGCAATTAGATGATGCATCTGTTTTAGATATTTCTTTTATTGCTGAAGATAATGATTTTGGGACAAATAATACCTATGAATTAATTGAAAATGGAGATAATATAATTGTTGATGAGAAAAATAAACATAAGTTTGTTGAATTATATTCAAAATACAAATTGATTGACTCTGTGAGACCACAATTGGAAAAATTACTTGATGGACTCTATGAAATCATCCCAAAAGAATATTTTACAATTTTTAATGAAAAAGAATTTGAATTGTTGTTATGTGGAAGTCCTGAATTAAATGTTGAGGATTGGAAGAAAAATACAAAACTTGAAGGATTTGATAAAGATTCAATGTATATTGTTGAGGGATTTTGGAAAATGGTTGAAAATATGGACTGTATTGAAAGAAGTAAACTCCTTCAATTTTGCACTGGAACTGCTTGTGTACCTCACGAAGGATTTGAAGGAATTTATCCTCATTTCACACTTTGTAGATTGAGAGTTGGTAAAGATTATCTACCTGTTGCTCATACTTGTTTAAATCGTTTAGATTTACCGGATTATGATGAACAACAATTATTCCTTTCAAAATTTGAGAAAGCATTGGAATTAGGATTAAAGGAAGGTTTTCAATTGGATTAAATTTTTATTTTATGCACAATATAATATAACTGATGGATTATCTGTCTCTCTTTGAAGATAATCTCTTTCAATCAAACTTTCAATTCTTTTTTTGATCATTTTTGGATCTGGGTGAAATTGACCAGAAATTTGATCAATGACTGTTGAAATAATTTCTTGAGTATTCAGAGTTTTCTTTGATTTCATTATTCTTACAATAACTGCATCAAGTATGAATGAACTACAAAATTAACTTAATTTTTCCTTACCGGTCTTGGGTGATTTTTAATTGATTTTTGGTTGATTCTTGTTGTGAAATTCTTGGTGGTTGTATTTTAATTTTATATGATTTATGTTCAAAATTTGAATTTATTTGAAAATTACAATTTTCATAATTATCACTATTTCCTGATTTGATTAATAATTTACTCAAAATTAAGGAATTTAAAGTCTTTTTTAAAGTGTCTAATGTCAAACCAGATTTTTCTTTCAATTGATTAAAATCAAATTCATCACCTGAATTATAGACTAATAAAATAGATGCTTGAAATGTAGTTGTATCAAATAATTTTTGTTGTGAAAAATGACCAAGTATTTGTACATTATTTCCTTGAACATAAGACCAATTTAAAATTCTTCTTTCATATTTTGTATCATAAAATTTTTTAAACACTTCTTGAGCATTTAACAAAATTTGAGGAGGAATGAAAGTTTCTTTTGATTGAGATGAAATTGGCCAAGTTCCACTTGTCAATACATTTACATTAAAATCGAATGGTATATTTTTTGTTTCTTCAAATTTCAAAAACTCATTTCTCAAAATAAGGCCTGATGATTTGTCTGATAACATTTTTTCAAGTTTGTATAAATCCGAAACTGATCTATAATTTCTTTTCAATTTTGAAATCATATTTCTTTCATCTGACTCTTTTTCTTCATTGAAAGATAATAATCTTTTTGATAATTGAATTCTATACTCTTCAATGAATAAATCTTTATCAAGAAAAAATTGAATAAATTTAACAATCTTTTCAAATTTATCATCTAATTCATTATCTTTTTTTCTGATAATTTCATCACAATAAAAAGCGAATATTTGACTTGTTTTAACTTTAAAATTATCTTTTTGAAAATCTTGATTTACAAAAAATTTAAATCCATCTGTCAAAGCTTTATGAAATTCAAGTGAATTATCAAATGAAACAAGTGATAATTTTTCCATTTTTTCATGTAATTTGAGTAATTTTGGAACATAATTATCAATTAATGTCTTTACATAAACATTAAATTTCATAATTTTTTCTAATTCTTCTTTTTGTTTTTGAAATATTTCCATTCCAGTTTTTTGAATATAATTTTTAAAAATTTCAGTTACAGGAGTAATACCATTTTCAACTCTGGACATTAAATTATACAATCTATATAAATCTTCAAAATTTTCATTGATAATCAATTTTTCAACAATTGAATCAGAATTTGATTCAAATAAATGATTTTGTTTTTCTAATAATAATTCAATATCACAAATCTTCATTAACTTTGATCTTGTTTGTCCTTGAAATATTTGATTCAATCTTGTATATTCTTGTTTCAATTTCTTCTCTGCTTGTTTTAAATAATCAGTTAAATCTAATTCAGAAATCCATTTTGAAGCTTCTTGTTTATAATAATTCTTTGTTTCTGTGATTATATGTTTTTCAAATTCTTCAAAATAAACATCTTCATTTTCTTCACCACATGATTTCATATCAATAAAAATCTAAAAATAAATCTTAAAAATAAACACTTACATTAATTGAATGATTTAATAAACTCCTATTTATTTGAATACCATTTCTATCTTGTTCTATTTTATTTAATATAATATTTCTCATTTGATTTTTTAATTTTTGAAAAATAATTTCAAAATATAAATGATAACCTTCTTCTTTTAAAAATCGTTTATTTTCAATATGAACATAATAACGATCTAAATATTGATATATTTTAATTGAAAATTTTAAGAATATTTCTTTAAAATTCTTCCAATTTTTGACTGATTCTTCCAACATTTGTTCTTCGTTTTTTTGGTTTTGAATTTTTGGAAGAATTCTATCAGATAAATATTCATTGATATAATTTGAAAAATTTTTATATAATTCTATTTCAAAATAACTACAATCAGGTGAAGAAGTACAAATATTATAAACTTGTCTGCGAAAATTTAAAATTTGAATTGAAAATTACGTAAAAAGTTCTAATTGTTGATTATTTGACCAGGGTACAGTCGTCTTTAAGTCACTTTCGATAAATTCTTCTAAAATTTTTAATGATTTTGAAACACTATCAAAAACTTCTTGAAGTAGCAAATCTACCGAAAGAATTTGAGTTTTTAGATATTTTTGGAGTACCTTCTTCTGATTTATTCTCTTCAGATATCTCAATAACCTTTGTTTCAGTTTTCTTTTTTTTTCTTGACGTGCTTTTTGCCGTAGTTTTCCTTTTCTGAACCATCAACAAAAATGATTGGATAATTTTCTTTACGATTTTATTGTCAACCGCTTTTCTGGTTGAAAAAAGAAAGAAGAAAAATGAAAAGAAATCATCAGATGTGTGGCACGAAGTTGTGAACAAATAAAATTTATTTACAAGATATCAATAATATTTTTATTTTTTTGGTAATATAAAAAGGAAGTCTGTCTTGATATTATATCTTGAAATTCAAAATTTTCTTCATTAATTTTAATTATTTCATTTGATTTGAATGAATTATAAAAAATGGATAATGCATACCAATGTAAAGCAGGTATTTTTAATTTTTCATCTAAAACGAATTTATCTGAATCTCTTGCATATAATTCAATTAATTTAAATGAATGAAGAAAAATCATATCCATTTCTTCTTCTGTTTTCAATATTTTTTTTCCAATTTTTTTAAAAGAAATCCATAAAAATTCCACCTGATGATAAATGAACTAAATTAATAAAGTAATTTTTTAATTCATTATTTTCAAATGAAATATTTTTTGGAAATGTTTCTTTATCATTTACCAATTGTTGTACATGTTCTTTTTCTGAAGGATGAATTAAAATCCATTCAACAGATGAAGGTGATATATTAGAACCACGACCAATCTAAATATTATTCAATTATTATTAAAATTAACTCATTATAAAGAGTTCTTTTTCCAGTTAAATAAAAATCAAATAATATCATGTTTTGATAATTCTAATTTTAATGTAATCAATGATTGCCAAAGTTTTCTTTTCAATTCAAAATTTGTTGTAACTTCATCAATATGAAGAAAATAATCATGTTGTTTCATTTCACTGGATGACTTCAATTAAGCTAACTGTTCTGAAACAATTTTTCTTGGAATCTTATCTTTTTCTTGTACAAAATGATTGAAAAGTTTTGAACTTTGTTTCATATTGAATATTCTTTCAATAGTTTTTTCAAAAAAGTTTTTCTAATAACGTTCTTCCATTAAATTTTTTAAATTTTCAATAATTTCTTTTTTATATTTTAATAAATTTTTAGCGAGTGTTGTTTTCCAACTCCATGCATTTGATCTGAAATAACCATAAATTGATCTCCAAGACGATGGATGGTTTCTATGATAATAGTTTTGAACAAATGTACAAATAATGGAAATTATTTCTTTTTTTCTATTTACAAATGGTAATTGAATAGCTTTCTCTAAAAATATCCTTTGATGTTAAAGTTGAGATTTCTAATATTTCATCAAGCTTTGGTGATTCAATTTTTTCAACAGGTTTTTCTTGGTTCAGTTTTGTTTGAAATGATTTGACCACCAATTACAAACTAAATTTGAATCAATCATTTTTTTTAGGGCATTCCAAAAGAATTAATTTTTGTTCATAAACTTATAGAAAAACTCAAAACTTTGTTAGCTGTTCATAAAGTTACTCTTTCAAAAAAAGAACACAGTTGAAGTTTTAAAAAGGTTCTAAAAGGAAGAGAAATCGTCAGGTGTTGAATTTCCGTTCTCTTGTAAATAAATTTTATTCACAACTTCCCTCAACACACCATAGATAGTATTAGATCTTTATTTGGACAAATCTATGGTTTCGAAATGCACAATGGATTTCCAATCATCCACTTTCATCAACACAGAATTCTCTAATGAAGCTGCATTAAAAGCCATCAATTCATTCTTTAAAAATTTCTCATCCACCAACATTTTAATGCCAAATAAATCACCAAATGGAGGTAGAGCTCTTTGTATAATTAGAAAACAACATTTTTTCGATGATTACCCTTTTGTAAGTTTTGTTTTCTTTGAAAATTCATCTTCATCTGCAAATCTCAAATTTTTCCATTTCAAGTGTTTTTTCACTTTTTTACTGACCAATTCACAATCTGCTGGTAGAACAACAATAACGTATTCCTATGGATTTTAAATGTTAAACTGATTATTTACTTCTTTGTTGGTGAGGAGAAGACATTTTGCTCCTTTAAAGTTTTGTTAAAAAATACAATGACTACCTTCATTTAGAGCTGTTCCTCGTACTTTAGCTGATTCTTCTGAAGTAGTGGTCGGTTTGTGATTGATTATTTTATGTTCTATATTTTTTAATTTCAACAGATTTATCAGTTCATCATGAACAGAAGTCATAAGAATAAGGTATCTGATTGGTTGACCAATGTATTATTTTTTGATTGTTGAAGCAAAATAAATCATTTATTTTTGTGAATAGACTTCAATTTCAACTGTTTGGAAGTTGTATGATCCAGCCAAAAAGTTTTGAGCTTGAGTTGATCCATAAGAACCAATAACATTTGAATCATAATTATAACCAAAATTTGAATATGAACTCGTATTTGAATTTGAATTAGTATAGATATATAAATCATGTCCCCCACCAAATGTTGGTCCATAACCAGAACAACAATAAATACTTGAATTTCCATTGATAGTTGTTTGATCAAATTTGAAAATTTTGTTTTTTGAATTTTTCAATGAAAACATGAAGGAATCTTTATCATATTGATAACTTCCATTTGTACTCCATGGAAGAGGACAATACCCACCAAAAATATATCCATTAGTTGATTTGACAACAGTAAATGTTCCTCCTTTGTTATCACAATGTTGATGAAATGTGCTGTCAGAAAAACCATCTTTTGTAGCTTTGTAAATACATTTCCAAATTTTTCCTTTTCCTTTTTTTAAATAAGAATCAAGAACTAATCCTTCATTTGGTTGGATTAAAGTTCCACCAATGAACAAAGACCCTCTTGGTTTGAATTTTTCACTTTTGTCTTTTTTGAATTTATCAGGATTGTTTTGAAATTCAAGTGCTTCTTTTAATTCATCCTTTGATACAAGATTCAATGGTTTGACAGTTTTTTCAAGATATTGTCTTTCCATCATTGGAAAACGAATGAGTGGAAGAATATTTTTGAGAACTTCTTCCAAAGTCTTCTTTTCAAACTTTGCCATGTAATTTCCCCATTTCAAAACACCATCAAATAAATCAGATTCACCAATAACAAGCTCTCCATTTTTACAAATGGTAACAACTGCTTCTTCATCAAAATGTGTGAAAGTTTTTGTCTTTACTACTTCATGAGTATGTTTTTCAATAAATTTGAAACATAAATCGATTAATTCCGTCGCGTCATATTCAAACTCATTATTTTTTCCAGACATAATTGTTGTAATTGCTGAATCTTTGTCAATAGATTTGACTTTGAATTCAAAACAACAAACTTTGAGTGCGACTATTCCATATTTATCGGCACAAACGATTAATTTGTCTGAGTTCGTATAGTCTATGTCAATTTTCCCTGTATAAGCAAATTGAAGTGCATCAAAGAAGATTTCATATGATACATCAGAAACTTCATACGTATCCTTTCCATCTGAGAATATTTCAGCAAATTTTTTGCTATTGAATCAGTTTTTTTTTTTTATCAAACCTTCTTGAAGCTAATAAAAATTTATGAGCTGAAATTAATTTTCCTTCAATTTTGAAAGTGACATCTGAATAGTCTTTTGAATTGAAATAGTTTGAAAAGTGTTCGGTAAGTTTTGATACGTTGTTCACTTTAAGGGTAAAATTTTTTTTTTCTTTTGTGTCCAGGTCTTTTGGTTCTAATTCAATTGGAATTGTTTCTTCGAAAATTGGTGTTGTTGGTGTGTCTGGTGATGACTCTGGAGTTATTGAACCTGAAGAGTACATTTTCTTATTTTTTGATTGGATGATAAAAATAGAATTCTGATTTTTACATAACTTTAATTTTGTAACAAAAAAAATAAAGGTATTCCAGATGAAAATTCAAACTGAACAGAAACATGAAAAATTCTCTTTGACACAAGGTTTTGTTGACAATTCTATGGTGTGTTTCTTGAAATTAATGAAATTAGGTAAAAGAAAAACAAACTGAATCGGAATATTTGATTTTTCCGTTACAAAGTGACCATTCGGAATCGTTTGTGAACTATATATAGATTTTCTAAATTCCGAAAAATTATAAATGGATGGAAAAATCAGAAAAGACGCCAAGAAAAAAAAATAGAGCAGGCTGATGAGCAATAATGATCAATGCATTGAAAAGTATATCACCAGTAAAAAAATCATAGAACAGTACGGAGTTTGTAATTCAACACTCAAACGATGGGCAAATGAAGGAAAAATTAGTAGTATCCGAACAATCGGAAACAAAAGGCTCTATGGATGTGATGACATTAGAAGAGTCTTTGGAGTT
>JABLTG010000177.1:0-36608 GCA_016618085.1 Neovahlkampfia damariscottae | reverse complement strand
AAGAGCAAGGAAGATTAGAAGTAAAACAGCAAGAAATTTAATTACATGGTCACATTTCTCTTTTAGACAAAGATTGATGAATAAATTAAAAGAATATCCAGAATTATCTCTCAAAGTAGTTACAGAAGAATACACTTCAAAGACATGTGGTCAATGTGGAAAAATACATCAAAAACTTTATGGAAACAAGACATTTATCTGCCCAAGTTGTTCCTATAAAGCAGATAGAGATTTGAATGCTGCAAGAAATATATTGATCAAATCTTTAAATATGAGTCAATACCTTTATGGTGTTGACGTTGAGACCCAACTCCTTTCTACTCCATTTTGAGTAGATTGCAAGACTGGTGGAAATGATCATTTTGGTCACTTTTGCCAGTTTATAAGTGGGTGGTACACTTTGACAGGATTTTAATTTGATTGGTATCCAGTTTCCATATTTGGAGCACAAATAATGTGTTTATACCATTGTCTTCCAGCTAAACCTGTTGGAAGAGTCATAGTTCCCAAAATTTATTGTAAGCAGAAAAAACCATTGAAAAAAGTAATTTCATTTGGTTTATGTGGAGCTGATCCAAAATACACGGTGGGTACAATTCAAAAATTGCAATTTACTGTAAATAGAATAAAATTCGAAAATTTGTAATTTCAATTTTGAGTTTGAGTCAATTTCAAAATTGAATTTGAAAATTATAAATAGATCAAAAATAAGAACAAAAGTCAAAAAAAATAAAATATGTTTAGTGATATTACTGATTTACAAACGTTCATAGAGCTGACAAAAGATTCTGATCCGAGAATTAGAAAAAGAGCATTAAAAGAAATGTGTCCATGTAGAGTACAAAAAGAAATTGATCAAATCTGGGAAAGAGTTTTTGAAATGTATGATGATCCAGATGATCAAGTAAGATATCAAGTGATGCATACACTTTGTGATGGATCACCAAAAGAAAGGGAATTTGAAGTTGTTCTGATTTTGGAGAAAATGTGGAACGATAAAGATGAAAAATTGAGAAGAAATGTAAGAAGAGCTTTAAATTCATATAGAAGAACTGGAAAATGGAATATACTTTAAATAAAAAAGAGTTCTTCAATTCATTGTTTTTCTTAAATGAATATTTGGTCAATCTATTCCTTACGACTTTGAACAACAACAATTCACAACAAGTCATATATAATATACTGAAGATGTAAAATTATTTGTCAAATCTTTGAAAATCTATTTTTGGCTCTCAATTTTCAAAAATTGAATAAGAATCAATTTTGATCTTTATTTTATCTAGCAAAAAAAAACTGAACACAGACAATATAAATAAATTGGAAATCAAATTTTTATCAAGTTTAAATTCCAAATTGTTCTTTAGTGTAACTTCTAAACCAAGTAATGAATTCAGCTTTATCAATAGTACCATTTCCATCTTCGTCCTATAAATATAAAAATTTAAATTGTTCCCTACCATTTTTTTAAACATAGATTTTGAATAATCATTCAAATTTTTTTCAGTGTCAACGGATGTCAAAAACTTTGCTTCTTCTTCTTCTGTAACAATACCACCTTGTTCTTTTTTAGTTTTTTTAAATTCTTCTTGAACTTTTTTTGAATAAAAAGTTAAACAATCTTTCAAGAAAATGTAAGCTTCATCTCTTTCTAACAATCCATTTTTATTGTTATCATAAACTTCAAATAATTCACCTAATTCTTCATCTTTTACAACTGAAAGATCAAATCCTTTTAACATTCCTACTCCTTTCTTATTTCCCATTTGTATTTTTTTGTTTTTTTTTTTCTTCTGGTTGTTTTTGATTGGTCATATTTCTAACCAATAGTTTTATTGTATTGTAATTCCGTTTCATTGGTTCATTGCTTCTAAATACAATTTCCAATGAAGACGATTTCTTTTTTAATTTTTTTCACTTTATTTATCTTCACGTTGCAAAATATGTATAACCATACATTATGGACAAATGTGTTACAAAGACATGTAACGGAAAATAGAAAAATTGAAGGAATTAATTTAAATGTTGTGAATTATGCAGGAATTAGAAGAGATAATGAATTCAAAGAATATGTAAATTTGTTATCAACATGGGATTGGGAAAGTTTATCTTTCAACGAAAAACAAGCTTTTTTGATTAACGTTTATAATGTTTGGGCAATTAAAGTTATTGCAGATAAACCATGTCTTGTGAGATTCGGAAAATTTTGTTGGCCTATAAAGGTAAATCATTAAAAAAAAATTCATAAAAATCAAGTCAATTTGGGATTTGGGTACTTGGTTTGAAAAAATTTGGGACAAACAAGTTATTCCACTTCGTGAAAAACAATATTCTCTTGATGATATTGAAAAAAGAATTTTATTAAATATGACAGATGATAAACCATTAATTCATGCTTCTGTTGTTTGTGCTTCTGTTTCATGTCCAAATTTAAGAAGAGAAGCCTTTACAGGAGATCAACTTTATGATCAAATGAATGATCAAATGACAAAATGGATGAAAGATGAAACAAAAGGATATAAATTAGTAAAAGAAACAAATGAAGTTCATTTATCAAAAATTTATAATTGGTATACTAAAGATTTTGAAAGACATGTAAATGGAACATTAATCGATTATATTTCAAAACATGTTCCAAAAGAAGATATTGATTATATATATAGAAATATTGATTTAATTCAAATTAAATTCATGGATTATAATTGGAGAATTAATGATTTGAGATCAGTTTTAAAATATTAAAAAAAATTGTTATTTAATCAGATGTCCCTATTTAATTCTCATATTGATTTTATCGATTTATTTTTTACTATCTAATGGAATGTATGATCATCATATAACATTTATTCTGTTCATTCATCAATTTCTAATTTGATTTTTTTTCAAAAAAATTCTTATGGGTCTTTGTGACGGGAAAAATTATTTTCAATCAGATGTCCCTATTTTTTGTTTTTCATTGTTTATCAATCTTACAGCCTAGGTATTTAATGTTCATCATCTATTCAGTTTTTTTTTGTTTCTTCATTTCTTCATTGAATTTTTTTGGAAAAAAATTTTATGGGAAAATCATCTAATTTTGTGTTTTGTGATGATTTCTTTTATGTAATTATTTAATTCTAAATGTTCAAAATATCTTTTCTTTTTCATTAAAAAAAGTAATTTGATGAAAATGTTGACCACATCTTTTTCACTGAAAGTTGAATTTTCAGATTTTTTGAATTCATTCAAGTTTTGTTTTTTTAGTTCTTTTATGAATAGATTTATTACCTCTCTTGTTGTTTTTGAATTAAAGTTATCAACATAGTTCGTTTCAAAAGTTGAAATTATTTCTAGAATTACTCTTTCAACTTGTTGTCTGTCAAAATTAGTGGAAAATAGGAATAAATTACGATGTAAATATTAGTTTTGAGGATAAAAGTTCCACGTCTTGCATTCCAGTTTAAAACTTGTTATAAACAAAGTTGATTGGATAAACCCAAAAAAAAATAATATTTATTTTTTTTTGAACACTCATGAATCTCTTTTGAAATAACTAATAAAATAATTTGAATGTTTTGGATTTGGAGATTTCTTCAAATAATGAATTGAAAAAAGAACATAAGGCATTAAAATTAATTGAAAATCTTTTGTTGGATGAATGGACACCTTTAAAAAAAATAAATAAATTATTAAATTACTAATTCTTTTTTTATCATATCATTTAACACATTTTGATAAAATTGATTTGAATTAATATCAGTTATAGAAGAATTTATCCATAAAAATATCAAATCTCTTTGAATCATAAAATTTCTAGATTCAAATTTAACACATGAATTGTTTGTGATAGAAATCATATTTGGGAAATTTGATTGACTAAAAATGTGATTAAAAGTATAGTAGTAGTATTACATTGTTGAATTAATAACACCATTATTAAATTGAAATATTTTGGTTTTTGAAATGAAATTATTTCCATAAAATAAATCAATTGAACATATTGGTAATTTCGTTTTTGATTTTTCAATTTGTTTAGAATCAGTCAAATTTGATAATGAAATTCCTATAAAATGAATAAAATCCTTCTTTTTGTTATTTACCTCTTAACCAACATGTTATATTGTCGTTAGTGATTTTATTAATTTGCACATTTTGAACATTTGAACTTTCAATTATTTTTTCGAATTTTGTAATTTTATGATGTGTTGATATAATTAATGATAATAAAATGTTGTTCTTATAAAATTATTAGTTTCGTTTTTTTTTTTTCGAACCAATGGAAATTGAACTAAAACTTCAGAGATTTTTTTGTTCTTTAAATATCCAGGTTGAATTGTTTCTGATTCAAGACTAAAATTAGTGCATATTATAATACAAAATTTGTTTCTTTGGTCATTCCATTCAATGTCCTTGGTTTTTAGTTGGTAACTTTAAATTTACTTGAAGAGTTGTTGCAAGTCCTTCGCATAAATTATGAGTATTTCCATAGAATTCTTTATTTTCTAAAATGGATTTAATTTTTGAAAAATCAGAAACAAAAGGATAAACTGTTGAAATGTAGTCTAATTTGAAATTAAAAATACTTTTTGAATTTACCACTTGGAGGTGAATCTTTATAAAATATCAATGCAAATTCATTATTTTTTGTCTATTCCTTTAAGATTTTTTTTTTTTTTTGGTACTTTTGTTTGAAAATGACTGTCAAACATTTTAGTTGTTTTGAAGAGGTATTACTTGGCTATAGGTATAATGTATTGATTTATCAACACATCTTTTGAGAGTATTAAATTTGATGAATCTTCGACAACGAAAACAACTTGGTTTGACTCCACCATCCAATCAAATTGAAGTGAAAAAAAATGGAAAAATTGAATTTTATTTTCTCATTTCAACAAATAAAAATTTAAAAATCCTCAAATAATATTTATTCACAAAAATTTCATGATGATTCTTCAATCCCAATGCATGTGTGCTACAAACATCATGATGGTTCATTTGTGTGATGAATTCCAAGAATGAATTTAAATATGGTCATGAAACAATAGAACAGCAATTATGAAAAAGGTTCCACCTAACATACCCCAAATTCCTAATGAAATCCATAAAGCAAATGGGACACCTGTAAAAAAAAAGTGATTAGTTCTGGATTATAACTCTTACCTAAATAATTGAATCTTATACCTAATGAAAAATAAATTGTCAACAACTTCATATTTCTCATTGCTCTGTGTCTATTTTTAATTCTTAATGGGTCTAATTTTCCGATCTCTGGAACTTCAATGTCTATTATCTCGTCATCATCTTTCTTTTTTTCTCTTCCTAATGCAATTTGAACAGCTGAAGTATCTTTAGCGGCAAGTATAAACATAGAATGTAACACGTAACGAACAAATAAAGCGAAGCAAAGAAAACTAGTGAAAAATATTGCGCTCAAACTATACAACTGTACTCTTTGATAAATGAAAATTGAGTTAGTGGCTCTACTTAGAATATAAAAGGCTAATCCTGTTGACAAAGATCCCAAAAATGAAGCAGCCATTATTGCATTTCTAAATGTTTGGATTGCAAAAATTTCAGCTTTTGGCGTGAACATGACCCTAAAGTTTTAGTTTTCAAATTTTTTACCAATATACATATTGTTCACGTGTTTTTGTTTGATAACCAATGTTTACTACTTTTTTTGCAAAAGTGAACATGAATAATAGATATACATGATACAGTATTAACAAAGCAACACATATAGTTGGTATGACAATTTCCAAAACTTCTTTTGTTGTCGGATCCATACAGTAAAAAAAAAGAAAGTTAACTTCCGATTGGCTGAAAAAAAATAGCTGAATTTGTCAAACATTTAACCCTTGTTTTTTGCTGCTCCAAATCCGGACATGTGAATAAATAAGAAGAAAACTTTGAATTCAAAATTTGACGAACAAAATTATTCAACTTAAAAATCAAGAGATGATGAATAACACTGCAACAGAGTTTGCTTTTTGGAATCTGAAAATTTGATGATTCAAAACTTCTGAATTCAAAAGTTGACGCTCCAATAAAGCACGTTTTATTTTTGTTGTCAATTCCACCAATCAGTTGCAATTCCGAATTTCCGCTAAGCTAAATTTAGATGATTTTCAGACATATAAATTGATGTAGTTTTCTTTTCCGACATTATCACACAAAACAAAAAAATGGAATTTTTTGACTTAGGAAAACATTGTCATTATTGCAGACAACAAGATTTTCTTCCTTTCCACTGCGAATTTTGCAAACATTCCTTTTGTTCTGAACATAGATATGCTAATCACCATGAATGTAAAAATTACACATCAAAAGTTCAAAATCAAAAGGAAAAACACCCAACAAGTATCAACACAACAAAATTCAACACTTGTCACCACAAAAGATGCCAAGAATTCACTGTAACAACTTGTAAACAATGTACTCACTCATTCTGCTCAAATCATCGACTCACAGAAAACCACGAATGCAAAGAAAAAAAAAATACAAACAATTCAACTTCAAGAGTTTTTGATATCACCAAAATAAAAGACTTTCAATTGAGAAAAGCCATTGAAAGTGAAGTCAAAGGAAAAAAAATAAGAGAAGAATTTGGTTTTAAAAGGACTTACGAAATCAAACAAGACCCAAAAAAAAGAAAAAAAAATGAAGCTCTATCATTTAGCAATACAATTGATTTCTCATTTGGAAATCAAAATATTGAAGAAGAAGATAGATTATATTTTAAAATATTCTTTCCAAAAGAATCACAGTTACAACCTGTTCATTGGTTTTTTTCAAAAAGTCGTTCCATTGGAAAAGTTATAGATTTAATTGCTCAAAAAGGAAAGATTAAAAGTAAAATCACATCCATAGAAGACCCTTCAAGATTGAATATATTCAAATTCTCAACTGGAAATCCATTGAAAGCAAGTAAAACGTTAAAAGAATTAGAAAAAGAAGGAATGATAAAAGATGGAGAAGTTTTAATAGTTGAAAGAGCTATTCTAGGTGAAATGTTGAATGTCAAAGATAAATTTGGAGAATTATTTGGAACATCAAAATTTGAAGTCAAAGATTCATTCAATCAAACTTCATCACCTAAAGGAAATCCAATATCTGTATATTTATAAATAAATCAATTTTTAATTTCAATATTTTATCGATTTTAGACAAAACAATTCATTTATCTTTACCCAATATTGAAAAGAAACAAATAAATGTATTTTAATTTGCACCAAATAACTAAATTTATTCTTTCTCTATTCATTTGAAATAAACGAAAATATAATTATTTGTTCAATTAACGTGAAGAATAGTTTTAGGTGAGGTTTGAATTCTGATTTTGATTGGTTTAAAATGCCAACTTTTTATTGGTGCATCAAATTTCTGGCAAAAATGGAAGACAAAAAGACAAAGACGATTGTTCAATTCAAGGTTGGAGTTTTTGGAGCAGTAAATGTTGGTAAAACTACGCTCATTGAAAAGTTAAAGCCAAAAGAAGAACAAAACGATCAAATAATTCAAGTATTCTCAATCTGATCTCATTTTTGAAGACTCTTGGATTTGGATTTGAAAACGTAAAGTTTCAATATCATAGTTATGATTATCATATTCATTTTTATGATTGTCAAGGTTGGACGGAAAATAGTATTTCGTTTTTCGTTTTTTTTAATTTCGTGAAAGGTGATCCAATATTCTTCAAAGATGTTGCTAAAGATGCTGTATTCATCTTATATTATTTTGATCTTACTGATTTTAAAAGTTTGAAAGCTCTTTCAAGACCAATGAAGAAGTCAATGAGAAAGGTATGAATTATATAATTATCGTGAATGTTTCTAAAAGCTATACAGTCTTTTCAAAGTTTAATTCTTTCTAAAGTCACGAATTCATTTCAATACTTGAAAAATGTTAACTAAATATCCATTTTCAGTTTTTAAAATATTATACAAGTCTTCAAAAATTTTAGATGTAAAGGAACAAAATAAATTTTGTTGTATATTCTAATCCATTAATTTTATTCCGCCCTAACAGTCTGACCATTTCAAAAAAACCATTGATATTGTAGTTTATTTTAATATAAAGTAAATCTTGAAATTGGTCTTCTTTACAAAAACCTTTAAATTCAAAAAAATAAATTTCTTCTTCTGAAATTTCTTTTAAAATAATTTCTACTTTTAATTCTTCTTCTAAATGAATAATCAAAAATTTAGGTAAACATTTTGCTCCAATCAAAAATATGTTTCTTTCTGATACTTTTCAGTTGGTGAAGAAGAATTTTGAAAAATTTGAATTTCTTGAAAAGTTGACCATACTTTCTACTTTATTCTGTATGATAAGTTGTTTTCTATTACATTCAACAATTCTACTGACCTCAATAATTGGAATAACTTCAAAAGAAGAAATGAACTCATTACACCGAAATTTTGTATTTATTTCTCTTCCAATAATTATTACATCACAATATTTAAACGCAAAACATAATTTAAAAGTTGCTTTCACTTTTATTCCAGGAGTTATAATATTAGGATTACAAGTCATTGCACCTCAAATTTTTAAAGAATTAATTGGAATTTGTAATTGTTGTTATGGACATTATATTACATCTTTAGGTGGAATTTTAATATTAATATCAACTTATATCTCAATGAAAGAATGTCATAAATGCTAATTAATAAAATAGATTGGATAAAAATATCAAGTTGTTTATTTTGGTAAAATTTTACATTCCACCTAATCCCATCATTTGCATCATCATCATTTCTCTTTCTTTTTCTTTTTTTTCCGCATCTTCTTTTTTTTTTCTTATTTGAGACATTGCTTTTTCTTTTGATTCTCCTGAAATTCTTTCAAATGTTTTTTTTAAATCTTCTGTTAAAAAATCATTTGAAGTTAAAATTGTAATTAAAGCTTCAACTTTTTTTTTATATTTTTCTTGAACGATTAAAGTGAACAAATCTTGAGTTTTTTTTAAACCTTTGTTTTTATCAACCATCATTGATGCTATTTTATTTGCAGTTTCAATTTCATCTTCATCATCTTTTGATTCTCTTTTTAAATATTCAAACATTAAATAAAATAAATCTAAAACATATTCAGGTGCTGTTTTATCTTTATGATATAAATCTAAGATATTATCAGGTGTCAAATTAGATGTAGCCATCAATAATTCTGCATGTTTATCAAAATTTTGATTTGCAATATTTGTTAAAGTTTTCAACGAATCAAATTTAGTTTTTTGTGAACTTCCACTTAATTTTTTGATTAAAAATTCAATAGTGGTATCTTCTTCAGGTAATTGACTTAATCTTTTTGCGAAATATGAATAATTTGAACAATTTGCTAAAATACCAATTACAGCTAATTTTGATGTTTTTTTTAGTATTTTTTTGAAAAGGGATTTACCTGAACTGACTTCTGCATCTCTTGAATTCAAATATGATAAAAATTGATTAAAACGTTCATCTGATTCTGATAAAAGTTTATAACAAGCTTCACTTCCAAAAGGTACATCTGTAGACAATATTTGTGCTGAATGGTCTAAAAAAAATATTAAAAATGAACCAACTTTGTTTACCAAATTCAGTTGCTTTTAAAAGTGTAACAATAACTTTTCTTTGAAATGTATTTTCATTTTTAAAGAGATAATCCAATAAAATTGAAATACCACCATTATTAGCAAAAACATATCTTGAATTTGGATTTGAAGAGATTAAAGATTGAACAACATCAAATATTTTAGATGTTTCTTTTGAGTCAACAAAATCTGATTTTTTTAAAATATGAATAAATCCTTGTAAAGCACCTTTTTGAAAAATATGAATCGTGTTTCAAAAGTTTACCATTTTCAACAAAAGTTTCTTTTTCTTCAGCTGTAGTTGATTTATCTGCAATATATTTAATACCAACTGATACTTCTTTTGGATCTGTATTCCAAAGTGAATTAACTTTATCTTTCAAAGGTTGATTTTTTTGTCTTTCTCTATACCAATCTTCTAATAACCATAAACCTGTACCTACTGCAACTGTTCCTAGGACAGATTTTACAATTGTATCTTCGTCAAGTTCATTATAAAATTTTTGAAGTGTTTCCATTGTGAAGCAAACAATAAAATGATTGGTCAAAGTAATTGAATTCTTATTGGTTGTACAATCAGACTGAATAAACATCATGAGCAGAAATATACCAAATTCAAATTCAAGTCCAATGTGTAATAGTCCAGGAAAATTCATAGGAAGTCCTACAAAAAGAAGAGAAATGGATGTTATGAAACTTATGATGAGTGATTACGAAATTCAACTTCAAGATGAAGACAATACAAACGAATTTTCTGTTAAATTTCATGGACCAAAAGATACTCCTTATGAAGGTGGTATTTGGAAAGTTAGGTAAATAGAAAATATACTGTTAAACTTTGTTACAAAAAGAGTTGTTATTCCTGAAGGTTATCCTTATAAAAGTCCATCCATTGGTTTTTTAAATACAATATTTCATCCAAATGTTGATGAGTCATCAGGTTCTGTTTGTCTTGATGTAATTAATCAAACTTGGTCTCCACTTTTTGGTTTGGTTTTTTGTTTTTTTAACAAATATTTCTTGTAGACTTGATCAATATTTTTGATGTATTTTTACCTCAATTATTAACTTACGCAAATCCTACTGATCCATTGAATGGAGACGCTGCTTCTTTAATGCTTAAAGAACCTGAAAAATATAAACAAAAAATAATTGAATATGTTAAAAAATTTGCAAGTGACACAGATATTTTTGATAAAGGTCAAGACGACAAAGAGGATGATGATGATAAATTAAGTGATGTTTCTATTCAATCTGGTGATTTAGATGATTTTGATCTTGATGATGATAATGACAATTTGTAAAATAAAAATATATTTGTTGATTAATTTTTTTTATATTTATTTTTTTATTTTTTCTTATTGGTCAGAAAAACCGTCGAATCAAACTCATTTATTATTCCCATTAAAAAAATCAGAAAATGGAAAAACTGTTAGGTCACTTCAAATCATTATCAAGTTATATTTACACTGACACAGTGAAATCATTTTTCAATGTTGATTTTTTATCATTTAACTTTGTAAATTTTCTTTACACAGTTTGGTTGATCAGGTTAGAGAAAAAAAACAAACTAACTTTTAAAGAGTAAAAAATATATAATTTTAAATATTTTAGTTTATGTATTGGACTTCACGTAGTTGGTTTTATTTTTCAATTTGCATTTCATTCCTTTTTGGTGGAATGTTTGTTTTTCCAGAACATTACACAACAGTCTGGTATTTGTGTTTTGGACTTGTTATTTATAGAATGTTTAATTGATTTTTTAATTCTAAATTATTAACAGGATGAAAAATGCTGTTTACCAATTTTATGCTGAAAAACAAATCGAATTTGAAGGATTGACATCAACTGGAACAGTAGTTAAAAATACTCATCTTCAACCTGAATATATGACTTTCAAAAATAGAGAATTTCATGGTGATGAAATGAAAAAAGCAGCAGGAACTGTTTTGAGATCACTTGGATGGAAAACTATGCCTATTCATAAAAAAAAAGCATTTGCCAAAGCATTTTGTCATCAATATTTACTCAGTCATGATCAATTAACATCAAGTAGTGGATTTTGTGATGGTAAATAATTTTTTATTTTTTAACAACAGGTGGAAATGGATTTTCAATGTTTAATCCTTTTAGTCCAATTTATACAGCACCAAAAGTTTCTGCAAATTGGTTTGATGATGATATTGAAGTTGAAGGATGGACTTGTTTTTCATCCATTTCAAAAAAGAATGGATTTATCACTCATTATAGAGCATATCATTTTATTGTATTTAATGCAAAAGGAGATATTTCAAAATGGGAAATTAAAAGATTCTTTTAAAAAAAAAAAAAAAAATAAAAAATATTTTTTTTGTCCAATAAAAAATTTCGTAACCTCAATGAATTTGATAAGAGAGATTAACGAAAGAAATGAAAAAGAATTGACTTTAGGATTAACAACTACAGCATCATGGCATGATAAATATAAAGAGAGTGCATACATTTATATTGGTGGTATTGATTATGACTTGAATGAAGGTGACTTAGTTCGAGTTTTTTCTCAGTACGGTGAAGTTGTTGATATAAATTTAGTTAGAGATGAAGAAACAGGTGCACCAAAAGGATTTTGTTATTTAGCATATGAAGATCAACGTTCTACTAATTTAGCTGTTGATAATTTCAATGGAATACAATTAGGAGATAGAATAATTTCAGTTGATCATAAATTAGGATATTTTAGAAAAGTAAAAACAAATGGTGAAGAAGAAATACCAATTATTGAAAAACCTCATTTACTTCGACAACTTGAAGGAGAAATACCAACAGAAAAAGAACTTGAAGAAAAAAGAATAAAAAAAGAAGAAAAAAAATTAAGAAAAGAAGAAAAGAGAAGAAAAAAAGAAGAAAAAAAAAGAAAAAGAGAAATGGAAGATGAATTAAATTATAAAAGAATAAAAGAAGAAGAAAATATACAAATTGGACCTGTTGGACCACAAAGACCAAAAACTCATGAAACAAATAATAAAATTGAAAAACAAGAAACACCAGAAGAAATTGAACAAAGAAAAAAAGATGAAGAAAGAAGAGATAAATATTATTCAAAAGAATTCTTCTTTGATCAAAATATAAATGTAAATCCAGAGAATATTTCAAATAAACAACATTATGAACAATCATATTTGTATGGTTTGAATCAACCACATAAATTAGCACCTACAGATTCAAGATTTGGATATGATCATCTCAGATATTATGATTCATTGACACATAAAGATAAAGAACACAAAGAAAAGAAACAAAAACATAAAGAAAAAATTGTAAAAAAAATTAATAAATTTTAAATTTTATTTTTCACTTCTTATCAACCAATAAAACTCCTTTTTGATTGAGAAGGGTTTTGAAGAAATAAAATGAAACTTTTTTTGTTTACTTTGTTGATTGTATTTCATGTAGTTTTAAATAAAAGAATATGTAGAGCTTTGGCTTTAGGTGGAGGAGGTGATAGAGGTGCTTATGAACTTGGAGCATTACAAGCATTAATTGAACATCAAGCACCAGAAAAAACACAATATAATGTACTCACTGGTATTTCAGTTGGTGCTTTAAATGCTGGTGCTTTTGCTCAATTTAAAATTGGAAAAGAAAAAGAAGCAATAGAATTCTTGACAAAAACTTGGATGGAAATGTCCTTTTCAAAAGTAGCATCTCATTGGGTTCCTGGTTCAGTAGTCCAAGGATTTCTTTTTAAATCAGGTCTTTTTGATACAACACCACTTGATAACTTTATTAAAAAAAATTTGAACATTTCAGCATTGAGAGAAAGTGGAAGGTAAAATCAACAAAAACTTATTTTAAAAAAAAAAAAGACATTTAAAAGTTGGAGCAACATGTTTGGATACTGGAAATTTTGAGATTTGGAATGAAACATCAAAAGATATTGGAAGAGCAGTTTTAGCATCATCTGCCATACCAGGAGTATTTCCTCTTGTAAAAATCAATGGAAAAGATTATGTTGGTAACTTTACTTTTTCTAAATTTTTATCTAGACGGAGGAGCTGTTTATTTAACTCCTGTCTCATCTGCTTTGAAGAAATGTGAAGAATTAGGTTATGATGAAACTGAAGTTGATATAATATTAGCTATTGGAGATACAAATCTACCAGGTAATTCAATTTAAATTGTAAATTTCTTTAGGATGGGTTGATAGATTACTTTCGACTCCTTTTATTTTATTTAGAACTATTTTCGCCACAATTGCGAATATATTTGTCAAAGATATTGAAAATGCTGAACATTCATTTCCTCATGCAAAAGTTAGAGTCATTAAACCATCAAAATGGTATTGAATTCAATGAAAACTAAATTTTTAATAAGGCTTCCAGGATATTTTATTGGGTTTGGTCACACCAAAAAAATGATCAAAATTGGATATGAAGATGCAATGAAAGTTATCAATAAAAATAAATAAATTTGTTTCACTAAAATCATTTGATTGGATAACTATTTTTGACTAATGGTACCACAGTCAACACCACAGTTGAAAGTGATAATCTTATTTTTGTTTTTAATTGTGGAGCGGTTTCAAAGTTGTATAATATTTCAGAATATCAGAATAAAGAGGAACTGGATCAAAAATTCAACAGAGTTACTTTTTGAAGTTAGAACAACAAATAGAAATGAATGGCTTGGGATATTAATGTCTAAAGAAACTTCAAAGTTCACTATTAATTCATCTGATACGTTTTATTTTTTTAAATTTCCAAATATAATTCATAAAATGAACAAAACGTCAAGACAGTTATTGAATTCTTCAAATTCATTTTTTATAACAGAGAATTTCAACAATTATATTGATCAAAGTTTGGACTTTACATTTAAACTGCCAAAAGAAGAACTGAAAAATCAAAGTCATATACATCTTATTAAATACCCAGGAAAAATACCAGACAATTTTGATGAAATAGTTTCCAAGAATTATCTTATCAACAGATTAAAATTTAGAGTATTAAATGATGGTAATTGGTCAATTTATTGACTAAAATTTTCAAGATGGATTTCCATGTTTTGGAAGAGTACTTGGAAATGGTAGATTAGACACTCAAAATTGGATTTCTTTGACCATTACACAAATTTTTTATATCATACTATTATTCTTATCATTTTATTATAGAAATGATTATCCAATGAATACAAGAAGTATTGCACCATTTGTTGTTTTAATTTTTCAACTTTGTAATAATTTTTTATATCATTCTATGACTTATTTAGATTATGAACAAAGAAATTATAATTTATGTTTTTTTGAAGTTTTTGGAATCTATCCCTTGGAGGAAGTCACATTTTTTTTACCACCAATTTTGTTATTTCGATACTTTTTGATTACAAAAGCAAAATATCAAAAAGTAATACAATATCAAATGGATAAAAGAGGAGAAGTAAAAGTATCTCTTCCTATTCGATTCAAATTATTAAAAATATTAGGAGACACAAAAACATTAATTGTGTTTTTAATTTTTATGAGTATAACATATCAAATTATATATTTTGTTACTTTAGCTGGTTTTCAATTCAAATGTTCAAATTTACAAGATACTACAATCATTGCAATTCATTTTTCCATCATTACTATCTCTATTTCATTTTATATTTTGTATTCAATCATTGATGCTGTAGTTCATATAAATTTACTCTTTAAATGTCAAATTTTGAAATTTATTCAAACAGATAGATTTTTTAGTCGAATTGAATTATTGTTTGCATTTCCAGCATATATAGTATTTTTAATATTCAATTTTGTACCACATTCAGATATAATTCATTTTATATTATCATCATTACTTCGATATATTTTAGTTTTTTTAGTTGTTATTTTATCTTTAACTATCACTATCATTTTATCATTCAAAAAAATATTTCTCAAAAAAGAAATGGAATATCATCAATTGGATGCTATTTTTGAAAATGATGAATACAAAGAAAGTTTTGAAAAATTTTGTGTAGAAGAATATTCTATTGAAAATTTCTCATTTAGAGTTGATGTGATGAAATACAAAAAAATAAATCAAAAATCAAAAAGGGAGATGGCAATTGAAATAATTGAAAAATATTTAACATCAGAATCATTATTGGAATTGAATACAAGTACAATCAAAATAGATCGAATTAAGAATATTATTGATAGTGGAACTCTTTTAAAAGATGATTTGTTTGATTCAGTACTTAATGATGCAAATATTAATCTATTTGATACATATTCAAGATGGATATCAACAAAAGAATTTCAGTTAATCAAACAAAAAGGAATTATCATTGGATCTGTATTAACTGAATTACCAAAAAGACAAAAAACAATTTTAGTTCAATCACAAACAGATATGACTGGTAATATCAATGCAAATGTTTAAAATTTTATTTTTTTATTTTTTTTGTTGGTGGTTCATTTATTCCATTATCTATTGGTTCACACATTTTAACCAATGAACGAATTGAATTTAAATAATCTTTGGTTATGTACTCATAATAATTTTTTTCTCTTTTATCAAGTTTTAATTTTTCTTTATACAAAATCTTTGAATTTAGTTCAATTTCAATTTCATTCGTTTTTTGACCAGTTGTCAATATTGGATTACCAAAATTATCTAATTTTGATTCTGTTACAACGGAGATGTCAATTTGATAATTATCAAAATAATATGAAATTCTATCTTTTTCACGTTGTCTTTGTGCAACATCTGTTTCTTTTGGAAATTCTCTTTGAAATTCAACTGCAATTGTAATACGAAAATCATGATATAAATTTGGAACATGAAAATCTAAATTAATTTTTTTTTCTTTTTGAATTGATTTTAATGGTTTTTGTGTATCTGAATCAATGGCAACTCTAATTTTATCATATGACTTTGAATTTTTATAAAACAAATCACATTCTCTTTTTTTTTCATATTTCATTTTTGGTCCTTTATAATTAACATTTTGATTAATAGCTGAATATCTTTGATTTAAAAAATGATTTAAAAGTTTAAAAGTTGACTATGGTTTTTAATTTATTCTTTAACTCTTACGTCATCAACGTTAGAAAGAAAATAGGTATCTGTTGTATTCAGAATGACTTCATTTTGTACAGGTAAACTTATTCTTTTTTCTGTTCTTTTATCAATTATTCTTCCAATTTTTCCTTCAATCTTTTTTTTTTAATTTTTTTTTTTTTTTTTTTTTACTTCAATATTTTCAATGTCATCTTTATGCAATTCATATTGTCGATAAATAGTTTTATTTATAATTTTCAATGTTTCTTCCATCATTTCTTCACCAAACAATGCATGGTGTGGTGATTTGAATGGATGAAAAATAGACATTACAGAAAGTTGCTTTTGAAACAACCAATCATCTTTAAATTAATTTTTCAATATTTTTTTTGATTTTTTTTAAATATTCTTTTGAAATTTTAACTTTTTTTTTAAAAATATTTCTCCACAGGGAGAAAAACAAATTTAATTGGTTCATTTTTTTTTTAACAACAACGTTGAAAAGTGATGAGTCTCCAAGAAAAAATTGATGATGCAAAAAAGAGAAAGACAGAATTACAAGAAGCCATAAAAAAAGCACAAGAACAAACAAACGATGCGAGTTTAGAAAAAACAGACATAAAAGATGCTAATGTACCAAAATTTGGAAAACCAAAAAGAACTTTGGAAGGACACTTGGCAAAAGTTGTTTCTGTTGGATGGTCAGGTGATTCAAAAAAACTTGTATCTGCTTCACAAGATGGTAAACTTATTGTCTGGAATGCTCACACAACATTTAAACTTTCCGCTATTGCTTTAAAAAGTCGTTGGGTAATGTGTTGTACTTATGGTGTTGGATCTAAAGATATAATTGCTTCTGGTGGATTAGGTAAAAAAAAAAAAAAAAAAAAAATTTAACTGGAGTTTTTTTTTCAAGACAACACTTGTTCTATTTATGAAGTTGGTAAACCTGAACCAATTAAAGAATTAAATTTTCATACTGGATATATTTCCAATTGCAAATTTACCGATGACAAAACACTTATTACAGCTTCTGGTGATAAACTTTGTGCTTTATGGGATGTTGAACTGGGATCAAGAACTCAAAAATTTGAAGAACATACAGGTGATGTAATTAGTCTTGCAACACTTAAAACAAATTCAGATGTGTTTTTAACAGGTAGTACAGATGCAAGTATTAGACTTTGGGATGTTCGTTCTGGAAAATGTACTCAAAGCTTTTCGAATGCACATAAACGTGATATTAATTCACTTCATTTCTTGACAAATGGAAACGCTTTTGCTTCAGGTGGTGATGATAAATTAGCAAAATTATTTGATTTAAGAGCAAATAGAGAATTAATGGTTTACAAAATAGATGAAAAAGAGAAAGATACTGTACTTTCAGTTTCATTTTCAAAAAGTGGAAAATATCTTTTTACTGCATATGATGATAAAGAAATTGTTATTTGGGATACATTGAAAGGTAAAAAAATTGGTTCATTGGCTGATCATGGTGCAAAAGTAACAAGTTTACAACTTTCTCCAGATGGAAACGCTATTTGTTCAGGAAGTTGGGATAAAACTCTCAAAATTTGGGCATAAAATATTTTTGAAAAAAATAAATTTTAATATTAATATGACAAAAACAAATTCGTTTAATTTATTGAATATCTTGTTTTAAATAGTTATGGAGATGAATAATATTATTTTTTTGGTGCATTTTTTTTGAATTCTTCATGTTTGTGGAGGTACATTTTTCTAAAGATAGAATTAATTTTGTCCCAATCCTCTTCGTCTTTATATTTTCCAAACATCAAATTAAATTCATCTTCGAGTACACAAAAATTTGAAATATAACCATTCACTGCGATTTGTGAACCAAATTCAAATATTCTCAAAGAATGGATAATTCCTTTCCTACCTTTTTGAAAATCTTTTGATTCTTTAAATTTTTCTTTTGCTCTTTCCCAAACTTGTTTTGCTTGTAAACTCAAAGTAGTTCTCAATTGAGAAATTTCAATTTGATTTTCAATTAAATCAATTGCTGGATATTTTTCCAAATAAACATATTCTTTTGGAAACCATATAGTGATTAGTTCATGATAAGAATAGTTAAGTATTTTTTCTTTAAATTTTTTTGAAGAGATGATATTCAAATCTACTGGTGTTTCATTTTCTTTTGAATTTAAAATAAAATTACCATCATAATCATCACAAACAACTAAAAAATCAAAATCACTTTTTTCAGTTGCAGTTCCAAATAACCTACTTCCGAACAAATAAACGTTCAAAAGTTTAGTTTCTTTTAAGACAGGAAACATTTTTAATAAATCTTCCAAGGTAGAAATATTTGATTTTTTAATACAAAAAACCATTTCTTTTGTTTTTTTTGGATACTCATCATTGCATGTTTTGATTCGCTTCATCACTAGAAAATGATTTTATTGGTCTAAATCATTTTATTAAAATGTTGTTTATAAATTTGTTCTGTTTCATTCCAAAGCTCATTTCGTTTTTTTCTATCATTTATTATTTCACTTTCCTCCCAAACTTTGTTGAAGAAGAAAAATTTACCTTTACTTTGAGTAACATTCTTGTTTGTTGCTAAATGAATTCCTGTGAGAGCTCCTTGATTTGGAGTCATCATCCTTAATTGTAAAAGGAATTTAATAATTGGATATAATACTGGAGGAAATCCTTTCTTCCAAATTTCAGATAATACCCTTTAAAAATGATTAAACTTCCAATAAGAAATCAAACATTCCTGGATGAAAACAAAATACACTCACATTATTGAAATTCTGTTCAATTAAAATCGATTGTAATTCTCTTGTAAACATGTTTACAAATAATTTTGACCTTCTATAAAGATGTATTCCACCAGCAATGATTTCAAGTAAACTCTTTTTTTGATTTTTTCCTTCCCAATCTGATAAGATAAATTGACCTTCTTCGTGTTCAATTGATGAAGTATTTATGATTCTACCATCATTTGATCTTTTTATCAATGGTAATAATTCTATTGTCAATGAAAAAAGACCTAAATAATTAACTGCAAGACTCATTTCATATCCATCTTTTGATTTAGTATCTGAATCATTTGTTAAACCAGCATTGTTCATTAAAACATCTAATCTATCATATTTTGATTCAAATTTATTGACAAATTCTTTAATTGAAGACATGGATGACATATCTAATTGAATGAAAGTAACTTTTTCTTTTTTTGTTTCAAATTTTAGAGATTCAATTGTTTTTTTTGTTTTTTCGATATTTCTACATCCAAGTACAACTTCACCATTAAGTTTTAAAATTTCTTTTGCTAAGTGATAACCAATTCCATTCTCTGCAACTCCTGTGATGACAAAAATTTTTCCATTTTGATTTTCATGTTGACTTTTTTCTATTTTATTTCCATAGTAATTCAAAACTGAAAATACAATAAAACTGAGAAAAAAAGCGAATAATTTTGAATCAAAATAATAAAAATTAAAAAACAAAATTAAAATTGTAAAAATTGGTTGAAAATGTCGAGGTATATAAAAGGCAGAACGATAGTTTGTCCAAAAATTGGCTATAAATTCAATAGAACAATAAGAAATAATTAAACTCCATTTCAACCAAAACATCAACATCAAATAATTGACCAATGAATGGTTTTCTTCGGATGAAAAATAAATTCAATAAAATTCATCATTTTGAAAATGTTTTTGAATTTTCTAGATTTTTCTGTTATCATAATCAAAAAAAAAACATCAAATAAGTCTTCTTTGACCCATGTCAACAAAACAAACTTATTCAACACAAAAGACTTTATTGACAGAAACTCCTGCACCACCTACACAACCACAACCAGAAGTTACAGATGCTCCTGTTACATCAGGTGTCACAATTGAATCAGTTGCTACATCAGCTCCAACTGAATCGTTGATTCCAGTAGCTCCAACTGAATCATTGATTCCAATAGCTCCTGAAACGACTGGCAGTCTGGGAACAAAGTCTCCAAATGTAGCTTTGACAAATGTTTATGGCTTATCGGAATTCTCAGACGTTCCAGAAGATTTTTCTTTCTCAGAAGAATTTTCAAAAAAGCACCTCATATTTGCAGTTTCCAAGCTCACTACAGGAGATTTGCAAAAGATTGTTAAGGATAGGATCATAGCTGCCAGAGATGATTCAGGAGAACAAGTTGTTTTTGTCAAAATGGCATCAGAAAAGATTTTAGGTTTGAATGATTCTGGGATGCTTCATGGACTCGCCAACTCCAACAATAGTGAAGAGTTTTTAGCTTACGATGAGCTCAGATTTTCAATTGATCAGCTTTTGGATGACTGTGGGAGAGATTTCGACTTCCTTAAAAACAAATATGGATTCATGAAAAATCTCACTGAATCTGAAAGAAAGTCATTCCGTGTTGCTTTCAAAGACCACTTCAAATGCTTCGGAGCTGGAAAAGAGGATATGATGGAAAAAACCATGCCGGAAATTTCCAACAGTATCATCTCAGCTCTAGATTATGCTCAAGATTTCGAAGGAGATGCTAAAAACTTTGTTGTTGTTTTTTCAGATTTGCTTGAACATACCAAAAATCCACATTTTGGTGAACATGTGCTGCTTGGGCTCACAAAAGAAGCAAAATTCAACAAGATATCGCTCAAATTCGTGGATCTTTACAAAACTAGACACTCTACGTTGATCAATGCGTGGGATGTCTCAGTGGGATTTGCGCTCTTCCTTTACATGACAAATACCGTGTACTGCCAATCCCTAAAGCATCGTAAAGCTGTTTGGGGATTTTAAATACACAATCAATTTACTTGATGATAAGGAAGCGCTTATCTCACTGAGACGAATCCACGAACTTGCATTGACCAATCATACAGTAAAAAGTGTCAAGAACTCAAAAAGAAGATTCTACGAATTTGTAGACGTAACAGCAACTGAATCTGTCATCCAAGTAAAAGCGAGAAAGGGAAGAAAAAAAATCTCAAGAGATCATTCTCAACTATGGAATAATCATCAGACCCGGTCTAAAGAAATTTCGTTAGACCAAATCTAAGCACAGACCCAGTCTAAGAAAAATCTGTCGAGAAACTTCTGAAATTGTTTTCAATTATTTTAAATACAACTTTTATTAATAGCATGAATGACACACAGATATCTCTTCTTCTTCTTCTTCACTATCTCAGCAACTTCCTATTCCTACAAACACAGCTGACGGTTTCACCCATTGCAATTGATTATACGGAAAAAGTTCTTTGCAAGACGAACATGGTCTTACAGATTCAACGGCGCTCATTGATATTTTGTGGGATATCCGGTTTTGTTCAAAATGATATTTGGTTGTGTCTATGAAAAATTTGTTGGTCATCTCAAGTGACGGAATTTTAACATCTCTGTCGAACATCTTGAATTCATTGCACATTTGATCTGTTTTGTGAATGAACGACGATTGCATGAGACCAGAAACATATGGATAAAATTATCAAAAATTTGGCAACTTTTATTGAATAAAAAATATGAATTTCAAACATTCCAAAACGATACCATTGAAAAACAAGTTTTATTTTATAAAGGTTCCAAAGGTTCACTTGAATGAACGATTAGAAAGTTTGGCAATGAAAAAAATGAACTTTTGCAAAAAGAATATGAAAAGCTTATTCAAAGCAAATAGTCATGGATGGACACAGAGTGGCTGTTATTGACAGAATTTATAAACATCGCACTGAAAAAGGAGAAAATGTTGAACCATTGTATGCAGTTCCAAAAAAAAGGGAGCTTTAAATTGATTTCTGTTGACATTGATGAAAATGGGACACAAACACATATCATTAGGGAATTCACTAGAATCTCCATTGTACTCCTTTTTTTAGAGTTTTTATTTGGAAGAAGGATTAACCAATTGAAAAATAGCAAGTGTGAAGAGCACAAAAAGTCATGTGGAAAAAACAATCAAACCTTTACTCCTATGGAACTGTTGTTAAAACTGTCATGGGCTATTTTGAACTCTATGGTGCTTTTCTGTTAATGACTTATGTAGCTCTTTCAAAATTCAACGTCACATTACTTTTATTATTTTTTTTTGACTATTTACTCCACTGGATTGTCAGATTGATGAAGAAGAGGTGGAATGTAAATCATATTTTTCTTCAATGGATCAAAAAGTTCATTTTTGTTCCGAGGTAAAAAAAGGAACTATTATTTTTTTTAATCTATTTTTTTAAAGTTATCATTTCATACTTGGAGATAATTCCTTGATTCCATTGTGGGTTTTATCAATTCCACAAATACTGATCATGACTATTTATGATAAAGACACATCAATGAACACACAAAAGTTTTTATGTTTCGTTGGACTGACAACTGAAGCAGCATTGTCAATGTATTATTTTTCAGGAAATACAATAGAGTATGTAATTTGTTTTGAAGCTTGTATTTTATTTCTTGTTTTTTATATATTTATTATTTTAAATTCAGTTTCGACTGTGTTAAAACAAGTAAAAGAACAATACTTGCGATACAAGAATTTAGTTGATTTTATTCATGGTGTATTAATTATAGTAGATGATAATTCAACTATAAATTATGTTAACCAGGGAATTTTGAAATACAAAGTCACAGATTTACATGGAAAGAGTTTACAAGATTTTCCATTTTACAATAAAAAGAAATTAGACTTATTGAAAAAGAATAAAGTCAGACAAAGGTATAAATGGAAATATGAAGATAAAGAAGGGGATATTTCATGGTTTGTAATTGATGCAACAATTCAAGATTCTTCTTCAACCAATGGACAAGAGATTGCTTTATTAATTCAAGATATTTCATTTGAAAAGAAAATTGAAGAACAAGAGAAATTTAATATTGAATCCAAGTCATCATTGAAGGCAAAAAATGAGTTTATTGCTTCTATTTCACATGAAATTAGAAATCCACTTCAAGTCATTTCTTACAATTCAGAAAATTTATTGACAAAAAATTTAACGTCAGATATCAAAGATATTGTTAAAGATATTCATAATTCAACTAAATTTTTAACAACAATTATTGGAGATATTTTAGATTATTCAAAAATTGAAGCAGGAGAAATGAAAATTTTAAAATCAAAATTTGAATTATTAGAAATTGTTGAGAATTCAATTTCAATGAATTCACAAACTTGTTTAGAAAAAGGATTGAAAATGAATTTAAATTTTGATTTTAATTTACAAAAATATTTTTTTGGTGATTCATCAAGAATTTTACAAATTATGAATAACTTTATAACTAATGCAATAAAATATACGAAAGTTGGAAATTTAAATATCAAAATTATGAAATTAATTTCTAAACAAAATATTGAATTATTATATTTTGAATGTGTTGACACTGGAATTGGAATTGCTGAAAAATATTTAAAGAATTTATTTGATCCATTTGTTCAAATTTTTGAAAAGAAATATTCACCAAGTGAATTTAAAGGATGGGGATTAGGATTACCAATTTGTAAGAAATTATTAAATTTGATGAATGGAAAATTTGGAGTTGAAAGTGAAGTTGGAAAAGGATCTAAATTTTGGTTCACAATACCAATTGAAAAAGTTTCCGAAAATCAAACATGTCGACATTACTATGAGAATTTGAAACCAATTTGTGATGAAATCAATATCATTCATTCAGATGATGATTTTATTGAAGAAGTTGAATCATTACTCAAAATTATTAAAGTTAAGAAAATTGAAATCAATTCTACAAATTTTAACAAAAATCAATATATTATTGTTGAAAATAATCTATCTAATTTGATTCCTGATGATTTTATGAAAAAGAAAGTTTTAATTGTTCAAGGAATGTCTGATAGATCTTTAACTCAAGAATTTAATCATTTGACCTATCCAATTCTACCATCAAATTTATTAAATTTCTTTACAAAATCAATAAAAAAAGAAGAAATAACAGTTAAATATGAATTTAATGAAGATTTAAGAATTCTTCTTGTTGATGATAATCCATTAATTTTAAAATCATTAGAAAGATTATTACAAACATTAAAAATGAAAAATATTCAAAAAGCAAAAGATGGAAAAGAAGCAATTGATTTAGTAAATAATTTTAATTCATTTGATATTATATTTATGGATATTTCAATGCCAATTTTAAATGGAATTGAAGCAACTGAAATGATTAGAAATTTAAAAGATGAAAAGAAAAGAAATAGTTTAATTGTTGCATTAACAGGAAATACATTAATGAAAGGAAAAGAAAAACAAGCAAAAGAATGGAAAATGAATGAAATTATATCAAAACCAGTGAATAAGAATGATTTGATTGAGATATTTTCAATATTTCAAAAATAAATTATTTATGACATGGACATATTCTTTCAGCTATAGAAGGAGCTACTTCATTGCATGTATCATGTAATTGATTAAATTGTTTTAATCTACAAACATCTTGTATCATGTAAGGTTGGTCATTTCCTTCATCAAATGTCATACAATGTCGACAATATAAACTATCTTTCATCATATCACAATTATTTATCAACACAAATCCTTCCTTTAAACATTTCTTTTTGTTTTTTTCGCAAACATCAATACAAGAAAATCCTCTTTGTTTTAGTATTGAGATACCTATTTCATTCAACAATGAAGATTTTATGAAATCTAAACTTAATCCAATATCAGTTGTGATTATTCTATTGTCTCGAAATTTAAAAATACTTTGAATGTTTGATTGATCACAAGGTGAAAACATGGTTGATTTACAATTGAAATAATCAAAATATTTGTTAGTTTTTAGTTCAAGTCTTAATTTATTCTGACTATCTAAGATATTATATCGATATGTATACAACTTCTTTTCACCAATTTTGAATGACTTTTGAAGACATTTTTGTTCAGATTTTTGTTGACAAATTTGTTTTATCTTTTTCAAAAAAATTGGAATATTTTCACATTTCATTAAAATTCCATTAAAATTTTCTCCAATTTGTACACCTAAAACTCTTTTTGTTTTCATCCATAAACGAATTGAAATCAAATGTAAAATCATTTGTGGAATGATGATATGATCATTATTCAAAAACATTGAATAACTATTTCTTTTACATTTTCTACTCCAATGTGATATAATACTATACCATTCTCCAATATTTTTATTTTTAAACTTTTTATTTTGACTATAGGAAATATAATCATTTTCCAATCTAAATGATGAATTCTGAAATACAATTAGATTTGAATTTGTTCTTAAAGTAGGAAATAATCTTGATATCCAATTATTATATTGCTCTAAAAATAATTTCTGTCCATTTTGTGATGATTTCTTCACTATAAAATTAATTTTCAAGTTGTTGAATGAGTTTTCTGAATTCTTGGATTCATGATACATTTTATAAATAATTTCACCACCTAAAGGACTATTTTTTTGATCTTTATAACGTCTATGATTTGTTCCAAATTTTTCATCTTTTTTTATTTTTGAAACAATCATTATATTGTATCCAATAATGATAATTAAGATGATTAAAAATATTACATATGGTTTTAAACATTGAAAAATTCGACTTGTCAGAGATTTCTGCAGGTTCATTTGTTCCACTAGAAAATATCTTGTTGTTGGTTGGTGGAAAAAGAAAGGAAACTAAAATGAATTTTGGTTTCTATATTTCAATTTTTAAATAAAATTTTCATTTTACCTTTTCGGGCAAACTTCATTTTTATTGGTGGGTTAGTCACTTCAAAAATCGGTTGATGATTGTGGTATTAAGAAGTTGTTCAAACTGCAATTCGATCCAGAGTAAAAAACTGAAGGAAATAGCAATTAAATCAGGTTTTAGAGTTAAAGAAATAGTTAGGCAGTTCCATAACCAGAAAATGGATCATTTTATAAACGGAAAAATTTTGACGGACAAAGGAGAATTAATTGAGAATTTTTCTTCGTCAAAAACTGAAGATTATACAGGAAGAGACTTTGAAGTGTACCTGAACGAAGTAAAAAATCGGAAATTTGTTGAATTTAAAAAAATCTGTACAAAACTTTAATTAAACTTTCTATCTGATTTTTGGTCATTTTTAACATTCTCTCGGATTGGAATACAAGGACAAACTCTATTTCCAACTTTTGATATGTGTGAACAATCAAAATTTTTGTTTCTTTTTACAAAACATTTGTTATTGAAAATTAAAGGAGATACATTATTTTCACTTGAATGACATGATGTGCAACCAAAGTTATTTTTCAAAATTTCACAATTATTAATAAATTGAAAAGAATCATTATCACACATTAAATTTTTTTTTTGACAATAAATATCACATGACATTTGTTGTTTAACTTTATATAATTTCATTCCAATAGAATTTGAAATTGATTTAAAAAGTTGATTCGATAAAGGACTTTCAAATGAATTTTCTGAAGGTGAAGGAATGAAATTAAAATAATCTGAGATGAATGTTTCATTTTTACAGGGAGAAACCATTGAATTTTGACAATTCCAAATATCAAATATTTCCAAATGATATAAAGACGGATGTACCATTCGATAAAAGCATTTTGCAGATCCTAGTCTATGATCATCTTTATCATTACCATCATTGTCTAATGTTGATTCAACACCAATATGCTCCATCAAATTGTAGCGATAAACATGTAAATTTCCTTCACCAAAAAATTGATTCCAATAATCACCCAATGACCAACTAAACAATTAAACATTAATTTTTGAATGAAATATACTCAATAACTTTAGGATGTTGATCTTTTACAAAACATTTCTCAACTGCTTTCAATACTATCCTTTCAATATTTGAACATCTTAAAATGTTTCCATTCAATCCAAAACTGAATTTAATTCCAAATATATCTGGATTACTTTTAACATAATTATATGCTGCTAATATATGTGGTAAAGAATTTGGACAAAATGTAAAATCATCTTCCAAGTATATAAAAATATCATTTTTTTCACACATTTTTCTATAAGCAACCATCATTGAAATCCAATCTAAATTTTGTTTTAATAGTTTATGATCTCTTTTTGAATAAACTTTTAATTTTGTTGGTATCTTATAATGGTCAAATGTTTCATAATGAAACCTTGAATGTTGGAATGGTGATTTTGCTTGTCCTTTCTTTTCAAAAGCATAAACATGAAAGTTCAGTGAATATTTTGAAAATATATTATATATACTTTCAAATGTCTTGATTAAATATCCATGTCCATTTTTTCTCCGGTAGTAGGTGGGTATGATAAAATTAATTTTTTGAGAATTTTCAAAACTTTTATATTCTTCAAATTCAGGTTTGTTTTTAAAGTCAACGACTAAAAACCATAGTATATGACAAATAGCAAAAAAAATTAAAACAAAGAAAACTGTTGTCAAGTGCTTCTTCAGTCTTTTCATTCTGTTTTTATTGGTCCAATAAAAATGAAGAAAATGGTTTTTTTTTTGGAATGAGAGAGTAAATTGTTTGAAAATTCATGTTTTGACATTTAAATTTTTCTTCCAATGAAATCATTTTTTCACATCAAAAACAAAAAATTTGATGGGTAACAACAATCGTGGAAGTTTCCAAAAACACTCATATCCTGAGTTATCCAATGAAGATAAATATCGAATAGTCCTTGAAAAATTACAAAAAAGTGATTATTGGAGAAAATACAATGACTTGGAATTATTGGCAAAAAGACTTTCTTCAGTAGAGTCTTTAAAAGAATCTTATTTATCACCTGAATTTGCCACAACTGTAAAATTAGTAGAAGAACAAAATAAACAAAATAAATCATTGAAAACTAAAGAATCATTTTTTGATTTTTCAAGTAAAGAAGAGAGTCGTGATGAACCATCCAATTTGGAAAAGAAATTTTTAAAAAGTTCAAATGATAAAGAAGAAGAAGATTTTCAAGAATATATCTCTTCAGATGATTTATCAATCTCAAAATGGGAACATAAAACATTAGAAAAAGAAATCAAAATAAAATTAGTTATTACTGAAATTGCAAATACAAAATCAAAAAAACTACAAAAAAAATGTTTCGGACCAGTTTTAAAAACATTAAAACTGACACCTGAACTTGGTTTATTTCACACTGCTCTCATCATAGGACCTTGGATGATTGGATGGTAAATCAAAAAAAAATAACACTAATTTTGAAAAGGAATGATTCAGCAATTTGTTGTCCTAGAACTGCAACATCATCATATTCATTTGTTACAGCAGATTTAGAAGTATTGACAACAGTAACAGATGTAAAAACAACTTTGGATATTATTGCAAATTGTATAGTGGATTATAATTGTTATCATCAATATGAAGGTATAACATTTGGTAAAAAGAATACAAGTAATTGTCAAGATTTCATTGAGGATTTACTTTATCAATTGAATATTAAATTAAACTTTGATGGACCATTGGGTAATTATTTGAGTCGTATAAAGAAAACAGGAAGTAGTGAGATGATATTTGAACCTAATGAAGATTTTATTGAGAAATTTTTATTGAAAGAAAAAATTTATAAATTTTCAATTCATCAAGATCTTGATTTGTTTGTCAGAAATTTATTCGAAATTGATAATAAATTTGATAGACATTTTAAATTTGAATATGCATTATTAAAAAATTTTGACAGAGCTTTGTGGTTGAGACATTTAGGTGACAGTAATTTATTGGATTATAAATGTTATTCTATTGATCCAGATGATACTTCTGATTTAGATAAACTTTTGAATTTAGATAATGGAACTGGATGTGGTTGTCCATTTTCTGATCCTAGAGAAACAAATTCAATAATGCAAGCAAAAAGTTTCAAAGGAATAAAATTATTGTAAAGAAAAAACACTTATTTAACTTTCAAAATTAATTTTATTTTCCCGTTTCCCGTTAGTTTATGAACTTATTCTCTGAAAGAACAAGGTAAAACATTAAATTTTGTTTTGTCAATTGAATACATATCTCCTCTTCCAATAAAAATACCTTTTTTGAATAAATGTTTAAAAGTTGTTTCTTACCAGATTCTCCTTCATCTCTGTGTAAACAATCCCAAATTTCAGCTTTTGCTGTCATTTTTCCATCTTGAAATTCAATTGTATAATGGTCTGTGTCAACAAAAATTCTTAGTTGAGTCAAAAGTGAAGCAATTGAGTTTTGACTTATTTCTTTATTATTTAGAAGTAAGTATGCTTTTTCAAGATTATTTTCTTCAATTAATCTTATACATTCTCTGCAGTATTCACGAATTTGATTCTCTTCCTCCTGAAAAGCATTCAAATCCAAACAAAAATCTATTTCTTTTGATTTTTTTGGTGTGAGTGGTGATAAAATATTGAGCAATCTATTGTTGGACTGAGTGATACCTAAACTCAATTTGCTTAACTTGAGCTTCATGTTTTTCTTGAGCAGTTCTTTTTGCAGAAAGAACAATTGACCAATCACGATACATTCGAAGATGAATTTGAACAAAAAATGGACAAATCAGGTAAAATTGGTTACCATAATACCAAAAATAGTTAGTGGGTAACTTGCAAAGAAATTGGGAACGTTGAAGCCTCCAGAAAGCTCAACGAAATTTGCTTTATTATAAAATGCAGTAATTACACCATGATCCTTTTGTGCGTAAAACGATCCATCCTGAAGTTATCGAATATGGTTTGGTAATATTGAAATTCTTGAAGTAAATATAGGAGTAATCAGTTATAAATTCTTAAAAATGAATTTTAAATTTTATTACCAAAATCTTCCTTTTAACTTCAAAATTACCCAAGAAAATAATACAACTGCCAATACTATTCCTATTGTTTTAATTTTTTCCACATTGGTTATCAAAAACATCGCAGGTGTTCCAATCAATCTTGGAATTAAATCCGCTTGTTCTAAACGAAAATTAAAACTCAACATTTCTGTAATGTGAAATCCAAATGATTGATAAAGTGGAATAGCTTTTGGAGCTGATTGAAGAATAGAATATCTATAGTGCTTTTCATCTCTTGCAATATCCAAAATCATTTTTTCTAAAATTCTTTTCGCGAACCCTTTACCACGATATTCTGTGTACGTTGCCATGTTATAGACACCACAGACATTTTCATCAAAAAATATTGTTCCAATACTTACAACTTTGTTTTTACTTTTGTCTAAAATGTAGAAATGGCGTAATGGTTCTTTTGGTCCACATGGAGCATTTGAAATAACATTTTGAATTGCTTCTGCATTCATTGACATTGCAGAACGTAGCACATCAAACCATTCAATAAAGTGAACATCTTTGTTTGATTGGATTTCACCAATTTCAAAACCTTCTGGACAACTCTTTCCTGTTTGATTTTTGGGAATATCCATCATCATATGTGGTGCGACGTCTTTCAATGAATAAAATCCTAATTTTGATAATTTTTGAACATGTTCATTATCAAAAGTTGCCTATTTAAAGTTATTTTTAATAAGCAATATTTTTAGGTTACAATTGAAACTGGTACACCTCGTTTTCTTGCTTCTTCAATATCTTTCAAAACTTTTTCTTCGTCATATTTTTTTCTTATCATAGTGTAATTGTAGAAAGTTCTGTAGAAAGATGGATTTTCGGACATGGATGTGAAATGTGTTATTTGTTTTTTTTTGTCATCGGATTTCTCCATGTCTAAGATAACTATGTTCTTGTTTTTTCCGCTGTTTGACATGAAATTATAGTAATAACATTTGTTGTCACCACAAAGAAAATTGTCATCCTCTTTCCATTCAGTTTGCATTTTACTTGAAGGTCACGTTTGATTGGTGCACTACTCCGAAAATTAGCTTTTATTTACCACAGTGCTTTGTCATCCGGAATTAAAGTGCAAAAAGAAACTTTTGTTGTCAAGTTGACAATTGGAGAATAAATCTGTTTTCTTCTGGAAATGAAAAAGATTTTTAAAGAAATCTTTAAAAAATCATGTTGACCAGACAAAACTAAAAAATTGAAAAAGACTTGAATAATAATGTTAAATAATATTTAACAAAAACAAAAACATGTACCGTGAAAAATGAAATCACAAAGAAATTTTTGATTGGTTTGATCTCTTCAAAAAAAAAAGGAAAATAATATTCCGATGAATAACAATAAAAAAGAATCTTACTCAATCAAAGGATTAGAAGAAAAATCAGATTTAGTACATCCTGTTGTGTAAGAATTTGAAAATTCTGAAATACTCTCCATTCATCTGAAAGGAGAAAATTGGAAAAGATTATTTGTTTTCAAACACTTACTGGAAGTACCTAAGAAGGGATTTTCAAAGTTAATTGAAAATTTACTTGAAAATGAAGACATCAAACATTCAAAATTCACATCAAAAAAAATCAATATTTTGGCTCCGGCAAAAGCTTTAAATTTGGCAACAGAAAAAGAAATTGGAAAAAGTCCATTTTTTGATTACAAATACAGATATGTTCATGCATAAAGTGTTTGATAAATGGTCAAAACCACAACAAATTGTAAATCAAGTGTTCTTATGCAGATCACAGATCACAGATCATTGCAATAAGAGATTGAAAATTTACTTGTTCAGTGATAGATATGTTGTTGTCGAAATGTCAGACTACCCTCATAATTTACCATTGAAAAAAAGAAAGAAATTATCACCTCACTTCAAAGTGGGAAAATCAGGAAGATTCTTGTCATATGATGAAATAAGAAAGATTTCACCTGTAATTGATTCTGATTCAATTAATGAAGATAGGGATTCTCTTGAAAGTGATATTGATTCACAAGAAACTCAAACTGATCAAAAGAAAAGAAAATTGGAAGAAATTTACGAAAAATTCAAACAAGACGTAAAACAGTTGGAATTAAAGTGTTCTAAGAAAATAAAAAAATTAAAGGAAGAAGTTGAAGAGAAAATTGCTTCTGCTCTTGAATAAAGATTTCATTGGTCAATTTACTCCGAAACAACTTCATGTCTTTGAACCAACCTGACAGTTTTATTTCATTCTCTTCAGAAGAAGGAAAAAAATTATTTGTACAAACTGCTACATCAGAAAAGAATTATGTAAACTCCTATTTCAAACTTTCTCAGCATTTTATTTCACAAATAAATGGAGCATTTTGTGGAGTCGCATCCATGGTTACAGTACTCAATTCTTTAGACAGTACAAAGAATTCACGTCCAAAATATTCAGGATTACAAAATTATTGTTACTATGATCAAACAAATTTTTTCAATGAAGAAACTGACAAAATTCATCCTTCAGCTATGATTTCAAAACGTGGAATGACATTCACTGAATTAGAGTCTTTATTACTCTGTCATAAAGGTGTGCAAACAAAATCATATCTTGGAATGAATTTATCATTGAGTGAATTCCGTTCAACAATGAAACAGAATTTACTTTTGAATGATCATTTTGTCATATTATATTATGATCGTAAAATTGTAGATCAAGAAGGATCTGCTCATATTTCTTTATTGGCTGGATACAATGAAGACAAAGATATGTTACTATTGATGGATGTTGCAAGATTTAAATATGAAGTTGCATGGGTAAATACGGAAGATATTTTTAAATCAATAAATTATAAAAATACTTTGGTGAATATGGTAGGATATGATGGTGGAATTATTGTTGTCTCTGAAAACAAGGAAAATACAATCCAACAAAAACCAAAACTTGGTGCAATGAATCCTTTCAAATTTTTGATGATAGCTGTGATTTTCATTTACGTATTAGGTTTGATTAGTGGATTATTTGTCGGAAAATTCTTCAGGGCGAAATAAATGTTTCCTATTTTATTTAATTGATGTATTTGTCCAAACAAACTTCCTTTTTTAGATATTTGACCGTTCCAATTGCTTGAACATTTTCTTTTAATTCACCTTGTGATAATTTTAAGAATTTTTCAACAGAATTTTTCTTTACAAAAGTTGATCAAAAAAATCGTTAACCAATCAAAACCTTATAACATTGTACTCGCATGGTGTTGATGTTGTCAAAGTTGCTGCCAAAAAATACGTTCTTACGTAAAATATTCTCATCAAGTTCAGATAGAGAAGATCAAGAACTCAAAGTATACAAAGAACTCTCGTATGAAAACTTCATTTCTGATGAAACGTTGCTACCTTACTACTTGGAATTTTTAAAAGAAGAATATGCTGAAGAATTAATACTGTTCCACTTAGAAGTCCAAAAATATAAATCAATGAACTTGAAAGACAGGTTAAACCAGAAGGAAAAAATCTTCTGTGACTACATTGACACAAAAACAGCAAAATACGAGATAACTTTGTCTTTTAAACTAAAAAAGAGGATAACAGATAAAAAGAAACTACAAGATGAAGAGGAAAAAGCAGAGAAAGATTTATTTGATGATGTTGAACGTTATATTGTTTCTAAACCATTGAGAGAGACATTTATGCGATTTAAGACATCAAAAATTTACGAACAGGCAGAAAAACGATTCAGTTAAAATTCAATCAAAAAAGCCTTCAACCTTCCAAAATTTTTTCCAGATTTGGACAAATTTAATTTAGGAGAAAAAATCACTGTAAATGGAAAAAAAATGAGCAATTAACTTTATTATTTTCCGATTGACCAAAACTGAAAACTGAAAACTAACTTTAATCAAATGTCCAAGGAGTTAAATAAGTTTCGTGAAGATCATGGTCCTTATGGATTCCACTCTTCACATGACATACGAACACATCAACCAGAACAAGAGAAAAAACATTTTCATTTGAAAGACACTCTTAAAGAAATAACTAGTTTCATTTCTACAGAGTCTGTAAGTAATTTAGATGGCTTAGAAATTGATTTCGAACCTGAAGAAATCCTCATGAAAGGTTATCAATTCCACAAAGACAGTTTCAATCGTTGGATTCAACACTTTTGTGTTTTGACTGAGGATCAACTGGCAATGTATAAATCAAAAAAAAACTGGGAAGATGGTGATGACACAGTTAACAGTTGTTTCATTAAAAGTTCTGTCTTGGAATTTCCAAAGATAAAAGAGAAGAAATACACTTATTCATTGTTTTCACATGAAAAACAAGGTATTTCAACAAGTTATTTTAACAACTTAGACATATTTCATTTGAACAATTTTGAAGATTATTATGGATGGGTTGCCGCACTCGAGAAAGTTATCAATGAAAATGACATTGAAGTTGGTACATATCAACAAAGGCATTCTCGTATTATAAATCCAAATATGCAAAGGAATTCAATATATTTCGAAACTGAAAATGTGAATAAAAAATAAATTTTATTATTAAATTGCGTTTAATCTTTCAATTAATGGAGGATGTGAATAATGATATGTCGAATACCAAGAATCAGGATTCACATTTCCTAAATTTTCAGTTGAAATTTTAATCAAAGCTGATTTTAAATCATTTGAATATCCCAATTTTTTTGCAAAACTATCCGCTTGAAATTCATTTTTTCTGCTGAAATAATTTTGAATAAAACCAAAAAAATGATCAACCGGTCCATAAATAAATGAAAATAAAATGAATCCAATCAATTTTGGTTTAGAATGATAAAATCCAAATGAATTGAATAAATTTGAATTTGAAATCATTTTACTGAAGAAAAAGAATAAAATAAACAAATAACCTTGATTGATTGATAGTTGTTTGTAAATATGACTGTAATTCCAATGTCCAAGTTCATGTGAAAGAACTGCAATAATTTCATTGTTATTTGTTTGTTTCAACAATGTGTCATATAAAACGATTCTTTTCTTTTTGAATAATCCATAGAAATATGCATTACTATGATTACTTCTTCTTGATCCATCAATCACAAAAATCTCACTTAAAGGAAAATTTAAACTTTTTGCTAATTGTTCAATTTCTCAACAAAGAATTAAATTTCTAAAATAATTTACCTTCTTTTAGATCACCTTCATCTAAAGGTTTTACTTCATTGAACCATGGTTCAATAAATGAGACCAGGATATTCAAAAATATATATGGACTTAGTCAGTTTGTCAAATGATGAAAATGTCTTTAAAAAATTGGGCTTGAAACTCTCGGATAGATTTTCAGAAGAAGCACAAAAAAAGTACTCAAAAATTTTTGGTGAGAAGTTAGATTATAAATCATACGGCAGTCTCACAAATATTAATATTTTTGGGATTTCTTTTGTCATCAAATGCCAAAAAAAATTATTTTTGTTCACTGCAGATTGCCATTCAAGAGATATTGTTGAAGGCTTAGATAAATATTTCAAAGATGAAAAGAAATTTTTTTATGTGGATGCACCTCACCATGGATCAAAAAAAAACGATTTTAAATTACTCCTTGACCATTGTGAGGAAATAGAAAATTTAGTGGTCAGTTCTAATCATAAATTGCGCCCTTCAAAAGATTTTTTGGACGTTCTCAAGGATGACCAAAAAGCTAAATCTCCTAAAATTAAAAAGATTTACTTCAATTATAAAACAGAACAATCTAAAAAATTTGTTGCTGATTTAAAACAAAATTCGATTGATACATCGAATATCGTTCAAAATACATCAAATTTTTTTGATGTCAAATAAATTTTCATTTTCTAATTTTAAACTTCTTTCTAAAAGTTTATTTGAAATTGTTTGGAATATTTAAAATAAAATTGATTTAGGAAGGTTCAATTCTCAAGTAATTGGATTAATTTAAATTTTATTTACTTCTAAATGATTTAACTGATCAATTTTGAAAGTTTAATCAATAATATTTTATTTTTTTGGTTCTTTTTGAATAAGTTGAATAACTAAAGATTTTTTTCATGATCATCTAATGTTAACAACATTAAGTTTTTTAATTGCTCCATTAATGGTCCTGGTTGAAGCAATAATACATCTCGTTGCATTGAAGTCTTTTCCTTTTCATTGATAATTTTTTGTTCAACGCCATATCTAATGGAACTCATACAAAAGTTCATAATTGTTTCTTTTTCTAATTTTTCTTTTTCTTTTTCAATATTCTCTTTTATTATTTTTGCTTGATTTGAAATGTATTTAACAAATTCAAGATCATTTAATGAAATTGAATGTTCATATTTCTCCAAAAATTTGTCATTTTTGCTTGAAATAAGATCATCAATGATTTGAAATTCATTTTGTTGAAATTTTTCAATGATAGAAA
>JABLTG010000176.1:0-36897 GCA_016618085.1 Neovahlkampfia damariscottae | reverse complement strand
ACTTGTCAAAAACAGTTGGTACATAATCATCTGGGAAAGTATTTGAAGCATATGAAATAAGGAGACATGTTTTTCCGACAGCTCCATCACCAACAACTACACATTTTAAACTTGTGTCCATTTTGTTAACGTCAAAAAAATCTGGTTAGAGAATTATTGGTTAAAATTGACCAATAAAAAGACTTTAAAAAAATATTGTGATTGGTACAATTTTGCGGAGATTTTTTTGACTTCGGAATAGAAATAATTCAAAAAAAACAATAAGAAATGATAAATACTATAGATTTAATTTCATTGGTCAACTTATTTTAGATGCAAAGTCGAATCGAAACTACCAGCAGTGAATCAATTTTAAAATCTGAAATTGACAACTTATCTGATGAGAATAAAAGATTAAAATCTAAAATTGATCTTCTACTCAAAGAAGTTTATCTTTTATTCTAATTAAAAAATCTAAAGAATTCTGATATGAAATCAACTATTTATGAATTAAATATGAAGTTTAATCAAAATATAAATGAAGATACAAATGAATATTTTGATATCATCAGTAAACCAACAAATGGATTAGAAGAAGAAAAGAAAAGTTTAATTTTTACTTGACTAAAATACTATAGGATATACAAATAATAATCATGAAACAATACCTTCAAAAAAACAAGTATCATCTTCAGAAGAAAAAAAAGAAATATTTCGAAAACATTTTGTGTTAACAGGTCATGAAGGTATTTTATCATATTAAATAGTATTGATTCTTCAATAGGATCTGTTTATTCATGTAAATTTTCATCAAACGGACAATTTTTATCATCATGTTCATTTGATAAAACATTAAGAATTTGGAATATTGATCATCAAGAAGAAGTAAAATATAATGAAATCGATTAAACTTCAAAAAGGTATTAAATTTAAATGAACATGAATTTGGTATTTTAGATTTAGATTGGTCATTGGATGATGAATATATTGTATCAGGTGGTATTGATAAATGTATTAAAATTTGGAATTTAAAAAAAGAGAAATGTTTAAATTCAATATTAACCAATGGATTTATTCAATGTATTTATTAATTATTTTTAAATACCAAAATAGGTTTAAAATTTGATTGTAATGATATAATATATTCTGGAGATAGTAAGAATGAATTAAATGGATTTGATTTTAAGAGTAATAATAATATATTTAATATTAAAAATGATTCAATAATAAATACAATACATGTTCATAAATCAGGTAAATTTATTTTAATTGGAGATCATAATGGAAATTTAAAAACATTTGATTTAAGAAATTTAAAATTAATTGATGAATACAAAATATCAAATTATCCAATTTCATCAATATCAATTTCAAAGAATTTAGAAGAAGGAAGATATTTATCAGTTTCATCTTATGATAATATAATTAGAATGTATGATAGGGGTAGTTTAATTCATACTGGAAAACCAAAATATCAATTAAAATATTCATGGAAAGATAATTTTATTCAAAATTGGCCAATTAAATCATCATTTAACCAAAAGTATTTTTAAAAAAATATAAATTAAAAATATAGTTTATTAGCTACAGGATCAACAGATAATGTTGTTAAAATATATGATACATCAAAAGGAAAATTAATTCAAACATTAAAATCACATACAGATATTGTATTTGGTGTTGATTTTCATCCTTTAAATCAATCATTATTAGCATCATGTTCAGGTGATTCAACTATTATGATTTATTCAAAAAATGAAAATTAATATTTTTTATTCAATTTTATTTTTTGAAATAAAAATAATTAAATATTTTAAATTAGTCAACATATATTTCATTGATCTTGTCCATTTATCTTCTGGTGTATTTGAATATTTAAATATTGAACCACCAATTTTATTTTCTTCAATTCTATTGGATAATTAATTCAATAATATTTACTCATATGGAAATAGGAATGATGAATCTTTTTGTTTTACAAATTCAATTAATTGTTTTAAACAATCAAAATAACCAATTAATGCTTTATCAAATTTTGATGACCAAAAGAAACCACCTTGACCACCATATAATTCTTTAAGTGTGAATATAAATGACTATTACCATATTTTGTAGTATAACCTGATATAATTTGACTAAATGAACCTAAAGGTAATATTGAATATTGTTTAAATTGATAATTTAATTTATTTGAAATAGTTAATAATAATAATGCTGATTGACCTAAACCAGCATTAATTTCATTCCATTCTACACTTTCAGTTGATAGTTTACCAATTCTAAAATTATTTATAGTACCAAAATGACCATCAAACCAAATATGAAATAAATCATTATATACATTAGTTGAATATAATTTCTTTAATTCAGATGTTCCAATTTGTATTTTTTGTTTTAAACCATTTCTATAATATTGAGTTCAATATTATTATTACCTTTCTTCTTGATTAGAAAATAAATTAATTTGAAATGAATTAAATTCTCTCCAATATTCATCTTCAATTAATTTTAATTCTTTTTCATTCATTAAATTTTCATTTTCATTTTCATATTCTTTTATTTCTTTTTTTAATTTTTCTTCTTCTTTTTTTAATTCTTCATTTTTATTTTTTAATTCTTTTAAATCATATATATTTTCAAATTGATTTTTAAATGTTAATAATTGATATTCATCATATTCTAATTCATCATTATTTAAATCCTAATCTTTAAAATTAAAAAAGTACTTGTAAATTCTTTTCATTTTTTTTAATTAAAAATTGACAACATTCTGTACATAAAGGATGATCTATATGTGTCTTTTCAGTTCCCTATATATATTTTTTTTAATTTCTTTCTTTTTAATCTTTACATAATCAAATAATTCTTTAATAACTCTTAACTTTCTTTGTTCATCATAATTCTTTTTAATATTTAATTGTGAATGTGAATTTGGTGAAAATGAAGATGCAGATGATAAAACTTTGTTTGGACTTGGATTTGGTTTTTTTTTAGAAAGTCTTTTCACAGTTTTATCAACCATAACTTCTGAAAAAGAAACAATAAATGGTATTCTACATCTTTCACAAGTGAATCTCTTATTAAAATTAAATTAAAAATATAATTTACATTTTCAACTTTTTCGTTCATAAAAAGTTTGAGGAAAAAAAAAATTGTACTGAATTTGATTGGATGAAAATTGAGGAATTAGAAAATAAACAAGAAGTGCAACCAGAAGAAGAATTGGATACAGCACTGTGGTCTGATAAAATAAATGAAAGTGATCCAACAGTTCAAGCAATGCAAACTTTAATGTATGATGATACACCAGATGAAAGTAAAAAGTCTATAAAAACCTAATATTTATTAAATAGTTGCAATATCATTTAAAGAACAAGGAAATAAATTGTTAAAACAAGGATTTAAAAAACAATATAAAGGAATTATTGAAAGTTATACAAGAGGATTAGAACAAAATATTACGGAAGATAAAATTAAAGTTGATTTATTAAATAATAGGTAAAAAGAAATATTTAATCTAAATATAGATCACATGTTCATATTTTAATGGAGAATTTTGGTAGAGGAATTGATGATATTAAACAAGTACTTTCTATTGATTCAAAGAATAAAAAAGCATTATTAAGAGGATCTAAAGCATGTTTAAGTTGTAAAAAATATGAATTAGGTATTGAATTTGCAGAGATTGGATTTAAACAAGATTCAAAATTATTTGAAAATATTTTAAATAAATTAAAAAATGAAATGGAAATTGAAAATAAAAAAAAAGAAGAAAAAGAAAAAGAAATTAAAAAAGAAAAAGAAAAAGAAAAAGAAAAATTAAAAATATTAAAAATATTAAAAGAAGAAAAGAAAATTAAAATTGGAAATGATGAAGAATTTAATATTCCAAAAGAACAAATACCAAAAAATGAATTTAATCCAAATGGTGAAATATTAATAGATAATAATGAATTATTATTTCAAGTTTTATTTGTTTATGATGATTATAATATGTGTGATGTTATTCAACAATTCTCAGAAAATGATACTTTTTTAGATCATTTAAATGAAATGGTAAGAATAACAATTTAAAAATATAATAATATAGTTTCCACCAAATGGTCCTGAATTTCCATTTGGAGATGAAATTGCAAAAAAAAGATATTATTTGTCAAATTTAAAATTATATTTTTGGGATCAAAATTCAAAAAATAAATTTAAACAAAAATTTATTAAATTTGATAAAAATTTAAAATTAATTCAACTTTTGAAAAGTCAAAATTATTATTTACCAAAAAATTTAAAACCAATAATTCATATTGTTTCTTCAGAATCAAAATTTGTTAAAGAATGGGAAAATTAAAATCTATTTTTATTGGTTAATTATATTTTGTATATTTTGTAAAAATGAGTTTGGTGAATGACATTTCTCTAATTTGGGTATGAGTACTTTTCTTTTTACATCTAGTTTAAACTTTCAAATGTATTTTCTGATAATGAAGAAAATAAAAAACAAGTTGAGAGAAATAAAAAAAAATTAATTTCAAATTGTTCAATATTTTCAATTAGTTTGATTTCAACACTATTTTTATCAAATTTTTACAAAGAAAATTAAAAATAAATACTTCTAAATTTGTTAAAAATTAAAAAAAAAAAGATATCTTTTCAAAAAGTATTACTAATACTATTAGAGAGAATATTCCATAATTCTATCTGTATGGAGATTGACAAAGAATTTGAAAAACAAGAAATGGCAAAGGAATTAATCAACACATGATTAAACAAAATTTACAAACTTTATAAATTTTTGTTTAGTGAATTGATCAAATTTGAACTAGATGGCAACAGATTAACTAAAATATTATTTTTTGTTTTCTTCATATTTTTGAAATCTTGAATAATTGAGATCTTTAATTTTTTGAATTGGAATTTCTTCTATAACTTCTTTCAAATCTAATAATTGATGTAATTCTTCAAAAACTTTTCTATCCTTGTTGGATACATCCAGTGCAAAGCATAATTTTTCATCTTTCTCAATAGGTTGTAATCCTCGAAGAATATCCAAAGTTGAATTCCTAAATTCATCTTTTGAATAAATTTTTTTAAACACCACTTCAAACATTTCTTCTGGTGTTTTTTCATTCTTTTTTGAATAAACAACAAATCTTTCCCAAGCTCTGTTAACCAATTCATCTTTTGAACATTCTAACATAATGTAAATAATATCTTTTGACAGATTATTTCGAATATAATCTCTTGATTGTCTGTTGTAACATGAAAGAGAGATTACAACATTTTTAGTTGGGTTTTCTTTTTGATACTGTCTTGTCTTTTCAAAAATTTTTTGGTAGTATGGTACCCATAATTCTTCAGGTGATTCTTTTTCCTCAAACCAGTACTTAAAAAATGCTTGTCTTAAATTTTCAACCAATTTTTTATCTTCTTCTGAGTTGGAGTGAAATAAATAGTCTCCATCAATGTGTTTGAAACCACATATGACTTCTAAGTAGTCTCCTGTGAAGGTTTTCCCTGCTCCTGAGCATCCACTCACCCAAACTAATTTGCCTTGTTCCATTGTATTTTGCAAGTTGGAAATTGACAAATGATTTGATTGGTCACATTTGTTTTTACTGAGATGGATAAATATTTTCAGTAACTTTTTTATTGCAATATCTCACCGAGGGCAATATCTTACGTTATTTTTTGAATAATTCAACTTATTTTTGATCAACAATAGTACAAAACACTGTTTTTGTTTCAAGTTTACCAGTAAAATGATGAAGATAGTAATAGTCTTATTTCAACACCTTCTACTATCAAATTCTGACAAAGAATAAATACTTCCATATTTGGTGTTTCTTTTTTCATTGGTCAAAGTTTTGTAGTTGAACAAAAAAAAACACAAGACTAATGTCAAGATATAAAGTTTGTTTATCATGTACTTTAGCAAAAGGTGGACAAACCAAGATTCCATTATTAGGAAATGAACATTTATTTGACAAACAAAAAAAGAATGAAAAGTTAAAGAAAATAGAAAATGTAAATGAAATAGATTATAAAAAAGAACAGACATCATATAATAATAATTCAAATAAAAAATAATCATTTCATTTTGATAAATAGTATTTTAAATACTTAATATTATTGTAAACCTAAGAATGAATTAATTGCAGGATCACCAAATGGACAAGATAATTCAAATTTTTCATTTTCCAAAGGAATGTATTCTTTTAATTCTGGATATTTTGAATGTTTTAACCATAAAGCTCTATCAAATGATTTTAATAAAACCCATTCTGATCTATGAGTTGACATAAATTCTGCATCTTTTGAAATCAAATAATTTACAAATTTATCTAATTCTTCATGAGTCTTAAATACTATTTGTTTTTCTCCAACACCAAAATCCTCTCTAAATTGTTGATCCATAATGAATTTCATATCACATCTTCCTTCTTTCCTTAAAGTTTCCATATATTTTAATAAAGGTCCTGAAAATTTTAATTTGATACCTAGTGCTCTTTTTTTGAGAAATATTTTTTAAAAAAAAAAGATATTTTACTTTAAAAGATCATCATTAAAATCTTGACAATTTCCATAATGTTTCTTATCACCTCCTGAATCTTTATAAATTTTTGATAAATTCCATTTAACAATAACGTGTGCTATTTTATCAACACAATCTTCTAATTGACTTAAAGATGAAATAGCATCAATATCTGCAGTCATTACTGCTGCACCTGCAATTATCTTTTTTGGTACAACAATTGAACTGTCATTCCAATCTATTTTCCATGGTCCAATAACTAAACCAGAATGAAATAAACCTAATTCTGGCATAACATTTAATGTATCAAGTACAGGTGATATTGCTCTTCTCATGGCTCTTTTTGGTGGTGTTGTTACAATTTCAGAAATTACAAGTTTTACTTTTACTTCTTGTTTTAAAATATCACTCTCGTCACTTAATAAATTATTAATTTTATATATTTTATATACCTTTTCATATACTCTGTCATTTCTTCAATATTCTTTTTAAAGTCTTCTTTAAGTTTGGAATTATCAAACTCTTCTTCACCACTTTTTGATTTCCCAATTGGATTCATTTTATCTGTAAATGTTTCTTTTCTAACATCAGTTTCGTCAATATTATCTTCTTCATTTATTTGTTCTTCAACAAGTTTAATAGTGTCTATTTTGAGGTAAAAAAAAATATTCTTTTTTCCTACCTGTCCAATTTATATTCAGATATGTTCTCTTTAATTCTTCAACATTAGATATCTGTTTTGCAAATAAAGTCATCTATATTAAAAATATTATTTTTTTTTTTTTTCTTTTTACCTTTCCCTTGTTTGAGTGTAATTTTTTTGAAAAAACAGGACTTTTTTGAAGTTTTTCGTAAACTATTTTCCAAGAATCTTCATCAATAGAGTAAATATCAAAATCGTCTTCGGAAGACTTTTGTTTTGAGTATTCTAAACCCATTTTGATTGGATGTTTTTGTTCCACCAATGAGTGAAGACATAACAGAATACGAAAAAGAGAGACTGAGAAATATTGAAAGAAATAAAAAGTATTTTTCTCAATTATTTTCAAAGAATATCAAGAAAACAGAAGAAGAACATTCAAACTACATTTCAACAGAAGATTTATCACAAGATGAAGTGTTTCAAAACACTCAGATACGACAAAGACAAAGAAGAGAAAAGAAAAAACAAACTACTGAAGCATTAGAGATTCAAAAAAAAAGAAAAATAAAAATAAAAGAAAACTCATATCAAACTCAAATAAATTTAGCATTTGATACATTGTATAAAGAAATTGAACCAAAACCGAGAATAGATAATTTGAATGAATGTTCAAATTGTTATAATAGAGAATCAGAAAAGTATTTTAATGGTCCAGGAGGATTTTATTCACTTTGTCTTGATTGTTCCATTGACTTTTACAGTGGAAAATTAAAATTAAATGAAAATGGTAAAAAAGTGTATTTTTAAATTATTTACAAATAAATAAAATTTGATTGATTTTATTGGTCAAAATAAATACTTTAATTTTAAAGAAAAGGAATGAACAAATTAGGTATTTTTTTTTCTGGAGCATTTCTCTCTGCAGGTGTTGGATATTTTCAATTGTATAAAGACTTCAAGTAAGAAGAAAGTATGTTTTTTAAAAAGAGTATTTTAAAGTGAAACCAAAACTATTTTAGAAAGTAATATTAAAGAAACAAGAGATAGTATTTTAGATAAAAATTTAAAGATTGAAAAGAAAGTGAATGATAATGAACAAAAAATAACAATACTTTTAGAACATACAACTGAAATTGATAGAGAACTATTAAACTTAATTAAAGATACAAATAAATTAAAAAAATATGCAAAACAACTTCAACAAGAAGAATAAATCTTTATAAATCTTTTAATTTTAAATTAATTTCATTTGGATAAACTAATTGATCTTTAATCATTTGTTTTAAAAATTGATTTAAAATATCAGTTATTTTTGGTATATTTCTTAATATTTTTTTATTACCAATTTCATTATTTAATATTATATCATACTCAGGTTCATTTAATAAACAAAATGATAATGATTCAAATCTTTTAGTAAATTTTAATTTCATTTTTGATTTTAAAAAAAAGTTTTCAATTGATATTTTTAAAGGTAATGATGCCCAATGTTTTAATGGTTCATTTAATAATAATTCAGTTAATATTTCAATCTTTGCTTCTTTATCTTCATATTCAATTTCTAATTCAATAATCTAAAAATAGATTAGCCACATGTATTGAAGTAATTACTAATATTTCATTCTTTTCATCTTCTTCTGATTTTATATTATAAAATTTTGGTAATGATGATCCAATTTTAAATTCTTCAATTTTAATTTCACCAATAAAATTTGGAATATCTTTTATTGATTTATTTATCATTTCTTTTAATATTTTTTTGTAATTTATTTCTTTTAAAAAATCTTTTGATATCTTATTTAATATTATATTTAACCATTCTGTTGAAGATGAATTCATTAATTCTACTTTTTTCTTTTTATTTTAATTTACACTTTATTTTACTCTTTCATTTAAAGATGATGTTAAATGTGTTTTATCACCTGGATTTGTAAATAAATATCCAAATAATATTAATAAAATTGATAATAAAAATATAATAACAAAAAAGAAGATCCATAAAAAGGAATTAAAAAGAAATTTAGAAATTATAATTCCATTATCAAATATATACCTCCAATAATTTGATAATAATAATACAGATAATCCAAAAAATAAATGTTCTTTCATTCTTTTTTTAACTCACTTTTAACTATTATTATTGGTCCATTTTATTTTAAAGATTATTGGTTAATATGATCAGATGGAATGATGAATTCAGATTGGTTATTGGTATTAGTACTGGTTATTGATTTTGTATGTGCATTAGGGTATGATGAATAATCTATTTTTTATTTGGTGATTTTCTTTTTGAATTATTTGTAATTATATCAACTGTATTATTTTCTTCTTTTGATATTGTTATTAAATGAGGATTTAAATCATTTAATGATTTTGAATTTGCTTCTTTAAATTTTTCTTTTCTTTTTATTAATTTTTCATTATTAAAAGAAAATGATTTTGAAAAAGATTCAACTTCTTTTTCAGATAAATTAACATTTTTAGTTAAATTAGTAACACAAGATAAATTTAATTTTGAAGCAGGATTTAATTTTTGATCAAAATGTTCTTTCATAAATCTTGAATCATTTCTTAAATATTTAACTAAATCATCATCAATTAAATCTTCTTCAAAGTTTAACATTGTAAATACTTTTGAATAATTTTCAATTAATGATTTAAATTCTTGATTCATTTTTAATATTTCATCTTCTCTTTGTCTTTTTATTTTTTCTTTTTCTTTTAAAATATCATTTAAATCAATATTAATTTCTTTTTCTTTTTTTAAATCATTTAAATCTTTTTTAATTAAATCATTTATATCTTCTATCCATTTTAAACTTGTTCCTTTTTTAATTTCTTTAATTTCATATTCTTTATCCAAAAATTTTAAAATGAATATTTCTTCATTCTCTCCTTGTTTACATTCTTTACAAAATCCAAAATGTAAATATAAATTTGGAAAATTTATCTTTTCTCTTAAAAAATGATTATTCTTTTTTGATGATGTTGAATTAGTAATATTCTTTAATTTTAAATTACTACTACCTGTAATATCATTATCATCATATTCATCATATTCATCATAATCTCCATCTTGAGGTGATAATCTTAATTTTAATTTGGTTTTTTTATTGGTTGATGATCCACGATTATTTATTGAATCATTACTAGTACCAATACCAGTACCAGTACCAACACCACCACCACCACCACTTGTGCTACCAACACTCACACCAGTACCAGTACCAGTACCAACACCAACACCACCACTTGTACGATCATTTGATTGTCTTTCTGATAATATTTTTTTATCATCAGATTGTGATTCACCAATTAATAAAATATCAGAATACAGAAACAAATCACATTTAATCCAAAAATTCAAAATTGATTTTACATAAAATTCTTCTTGATTTACATATCTTCTATGTTGTAACATTAATCTATGTTTTACACCTGAATCTGATTCTGTTTCTGCATTAAATAATGGAAATCTTGAAGTTAATTCAACAATTCTTTTTTGAGATTCAAATATATTTCTTTTTTCATTTAATTCACCTGTAATATCTTTAATTAAAGAATATGAATCTATTAAATTTTTATAATCATAATGAAACTCTGGTGTATTCTTTACTAATTGTTCTAATAATAAACCATATCTTGGTAATCTTTGTATTGGTGTAATTAATAATGTACTTAAATCAAATCCTTTAAATTGTGAATCATTCTTTCTAATATTAGTTAAGAAAATTGAAAATGTATCATCTTTAGTCATTATTTTTAATGCTTCATTTGATTTTGGATATCCATTAATATATACTGTATATAATCTTAATAATGGTGATATCTTTTTAAATGATTCTCCAAATGTTAATTTTTTTGTTTCTTTTAAAATATTTGTTGTTTTTGTTGTAGGTGTTGTAGGTGTTGTTGTTGATTTATTTATTTTATTCTTCTTTTTTGATAAAAAATGTGAAAGAAATCCTGAATTATTTGATGATCCTGATGATACTGGTGTAGTTGTACCAGAAGATGATCCTGATTTAGAATTTGATAAAATATTAAATGCTGAAGTTAATTCATCTGTTGAAAATTGTGATTCAGTTAAATGTTTATATAAAGTTCGATTCACATCAAACATTGCAGGTATTTGTCCAAATATAATTTCAATTTGTTTTTCAAAATTATTTGAAAATTTAGAATTCACAATTATTTCTTTCCACTTTAATGTGTTTAAAAAATAAAAATAAAAATAAAAAATACTTTTAAAATCATAGAAAGTGATTCAACATAAGTTTGTTCAGTTTCAATAATTTCATTAACAATATTCTGTCTATTAATTGCTTTTTTTGCCAATTCTAAAAATGTAAGTATTTTTTTTAAACATGAATGATATTACGTTTTCTTCTTTTTCTCATTCTTGAGATAACAAGTAATTTTTCAAATGGTGTAGCAACATTATTTATTATAGTAGACTCTTTAATTTCAATATTCGAAATCAAATTTGAAGGAATCCATCCAATTTTACCAACTGAATTAGTAACTTTATGTCTAGTTTGGTATTTAATAGTTACTTTCACAATGTCTCCTCTTTTTACAGATAACTCATCATGTTGTTTTTGTGTATAATCTTGAACAATGAAACATGTTTTGTACTTGGACATGTTTAAAAAAAAATAAGACGTTTGAATTCACTTTCATTGGTTGAATTTATTGACTTGATTTTATCAAAATTATCAATTAAAAATATTTAATTGATCTAAATAATTTAATTTTCTTCCTTTAAAAGATCAACCAATCAAACTCTATTCATGAATAAAAATGCGTATCAAGAGGCAAGAAAAAGACTTCTTTTAAGTTTACAACCAACACATTTTCCTGGAAGAGAAGAAGAAATTGAAAAAATCAAAACTTCATTACTTGTATCCATTTCTTGTGGTAGTGGTATGTCCATGTTTGTTTCAGGTGGTACAGGAACAGGCAAAACAGCTACTCTTACCCATATATTAAATGAATTAAAAGAATTATCTAATATTGATGAAATTCCCTTCTTTCTTTCAATATTTATAAATTGTGTAAAATTAAAAAGTAAAAAAGAATCATTCAAAATAGTTTGGAATGAAATAAAAGAAGAATATAAAAAAAGAAAAAAGAAAATATTAAAGATTGGAAATGAAAGTGATAAAATATCAAATATACCAACTAAAATAACTCAATATTTTGATAAATATGAAAATGATCCATACATTATTATTATTATTGATGAAATTGATTTTTTAATAAATAAACAACAACAAGAATTATATGAATTTTTTAATTGGAGTCAAAGAAAAGGTGTTGCTGTTATAGGTATTTCAAATACAATAAATTTAAATTTTAAAACAAAAATACAAAGTAGAATTGAATCTACTGAAAATATTATATTTCAAACTTAGTAAATTAAAATATATCTATTAATAATATTAGTACATCCAATCAAATATTTAAAATATTAAATGAAAGATTAGATGATTTAAATATATTTGAAAAGAAAGCATTAGAATTATGTTCAAAGAAAGTATCATCAAAATGGGGTGATGTTAGAAAAGCATTTGAGGTTTGTTTTTTATTTTTTTTTAAATAATTTCTATTTTTAGATTTGTAAAAGATCAATTGAAATATCAGAAGAAAAGAATGGAAGTTAGATTTATAATTCTCTTATCTTTTTAGTTTTAAGAACAATTAATACAAATGAATTATTAGGTGGAAGAAAAAGAAGAAAATTAAATGATCAAATACAATCCAATCAATTAAATGAACAAATGAATAAACCAAAACTATCCAATCATACTTTAAAATTTAAAAGTATATCAGATGATGATTTAAAAATAACAACAAAAGATATATCAGAATCATTTAATGATTTATATTCTAATGAAGAATTTCCATTAGAACAATTACCATTAATTGAACAATTATATTTAATTTCAATTTTACAATCTCAAAAAATATCAATTGATAAAAATTCATATGTAAATTTTGAGAATGTAATTCATAGAATACAAATACATTTAAATATATTAAATGAGAAAGTATTAAATTTGAATCAATTATTACCCTCCTTAAATCTTTTAATTCAAATGAATTTAATTCAATCAAAATCTGTATTTGAAGAAAGATTTCCTAAATTACGTTTATTGATTTCAGATTCAGATGTTTTAAATAATTTAAATGATTTAATTCAAAAGATTAAAATTTAATTTTTTTTCACCACTTGTCACATTTTGATTCGTTTAAATTTTTCACAAACTTGAATGACTTGTCTGAGAAATAGTATTATATTTTTAACAATTATTATGTTAATAATTGGATTTGTATATATTAGTAATGCCAGATTAATTTGTACAGGTGAAGGACCATTAAATGGTATTCATGAGTGTTCTTGTTTATGGGTTCATTTTAAAGGTGAATTTAAAAATTCAAAGAGAGAAGGATATGGTGAATTAAAAAGTGATTATTTAGAATTTAAAGGAAATTGGAAAAATGATAAAAGAAATGGAAAAGGTGTTGTTCAATTCTTTTCAAATTTTCATGAAGATGAGGGTATGTGAAAAATAAAAAATAAATTTAAAATTAAAGGTAAAATTGAAGGAAATTGGGAAAATGATTTTGTTGTTGGTGAAGCAATAATATCATCAAAATTATATAATTATAATATTACATATAAAGGAGATTCTAAATCATTTTTGATGAATAATAAGGGTACATTAAAATTTTATAAAAAGAATAGTACTTTAATATTTAAATATTTATTTTTTTAAAAGATGACAAAATGTTATATGGAAAATTAAAAGGTTATTTTAATAATGGTCATTTATTATCCAATGAAACACATCCATCTTATTTAATCATTTACACAACTGAAAAAAAGAATAAAAAAATACAACCTTTAAAAAAGAAATTTAAAATATTAAAATTTAAAGATTCATGGAGTCTTAGTTATAATTATCAATGTGAATCAAAAATATTAAATTTAAATACAAATGATATATATCAATGGAATGGAAATAAATTAAAAAGTGAAACCCAAACTCAAACACAATCCCAAACTCAATCCCAAATTGGAATTGAAATAATATTTGAAAATTTAAAAAGATTTGAATTATTTTGGTTAACCAAATCATTATTAGTTCAAAGAGAGAATATACCAATATATCAATTAAAAACTGAACTTTAAAGTTCATCTTTTATTAATTTATATTTTAAATCTAATTCATTATTTTTATTTAAATATAATTTTACATTTTGAAATATGAATTCATTTTTTCTTTTTTCTAAAAGATTATTTATTTTTGGTAAAACATAATCAATTATTAAATGTTTAACAATACCTCTACCATTCATTTTTTTCATCCATTCTTTTTTCCAAATAATATTTGATAAATAATTTAATACATTTAAATCATATTCTAAATTCTTAATTTCTTTAATTTGACATTTTAATATATTTAATTCTCTTTTTATTATTTTTTTAAATGCACTTTTATTTAAAGATTGAAATGGTATATTTTGAAGATGTTGATTAATTTGATTTGATGAAAATTGTTCTAATCTTTCATGTATAAATTCTTTTAATTCATGTATATTTTTATTCCTTGTTAAATCTTCACTACCAAGATCTGATGTAAATATAAAGATTGCATTCTTTGTGGATATTTGTTCTAAAAATAGATTTAATTAACCAATCACCATTATTATTTACCATTATTATATTCAATAATACCTTTTAAATATTGTTCAAATGATAAAAATACTTCAGACATCATTTGTTGAAAATCATCAATATAAATGATTGAATTTGAACATTTCTTTAATTGTGTAACTATTTTAGATTTTAAAGTATCAATATATTTTATTGATATTTTTGATCTTAATTTTTCATCTGGATCTCTTGGTGCTAAATAATCTGCACCATGTTGATATAATAATGCATATCTATTTTCCATAGATACTTTATTGTGAAATTTAAATAAATATTCTGTCAAAACTTAAAGTATATTACTTTATATTATTTCTTACTTGAACTTGTTAATGATTTACCAATTCCATTATCACCAACTAAATGAATAGAAATAGGTTCAGTTTGTTGTTGATTTAATTTATATTTAAAAATATCTCTCAAATTTGAAAGTGCTACATCTTGACCAAATACTTTTTCTTTTAATTTTTCATAAATATGAGTAAAATTTGAATTTCTTATACATTGTGTTTTATAACAAGTTGGATCAAAAATTGATTTAAATTTTTTGCAAGGTGGACTTTCTTCTGTACAATTGGAATTTACAATATATAAACTAAACAATAATAAAATCAATATAAATAATTTTTTCATTTTTCAAATGATTGGACAGTGATGTTTTTTTAATCTTGTTCAATTTTGAAGTGAAGTGTCCAATCAAAATAATTTGAAAATGATTTCATTTTTAGTTGGAACAGTAGTAGTTGGAGGTCTTGCAGTATTGGCTAGACCAACTCTTAGATTAATAAAAAAAGCTAAAATACCAAAAACTAGTTCTATGACAAATGGAAAATCAATATTTCTTGAAGGTGGCTTTCATGAAGAAATGAATAAATCAGAAGCATTTCAAATATTAAATTTAGAGTAAAATTTAAAATATTTTAATATTTTTTAAGTGAAAAAGCTACAATAGACGAAATTAAAAATCAGCATAAAAAACTGATGATAAAAAACCATCCTGATGCAGGTGGTTCCACTTATATATCAATTAAAATTAACGAAGCAAAAGATTTACTTTTAGGAAAACAGAATTAAAAATATTTTTTTCTTTTTTTGTTTACAATTTTATTGGTCATTCTAAATTAGCCGAAACCAAACAAGTTGACAACAATGGGTGGATCATTGGATAAAGCTGTAGGTATCATGAAAAAAGGAGATCCTTGTGATATTGACTTGGATAAAAAAGAAGTAAAAAAAAATAAAAAATAAAAAAAATAGTTACGTTCTAAAGAGTTGATAAAATTAAGTGAAGCACTAAAATATAATAGAACTTGTTATGCTTTACATTTAAGTCAAAATTATTTTGAAGATGAAGGTCTTAGAGCTCTATCTGCCGCCTTGCAAACTAATCGGCATTTAAAGAGGTTATATCTTGCAAATAATAATTTAAAAGATGATGGTAAAAAAAAAAGGAACATATTTAATTTTAAAAAAAAAGGTGCCATCATACTTTCTGATGCCATTAAACGTTCTGGAACACTTGGAATGATTGATTTATCTTTGAACCATATTTCTGAAAGTGGTGCCAAAAGTCTTGGTGATGCTTTATCTGTTAATAAATCATTACACAGTCTTTATTTAACAAATAATGATCTGGGTCCTGAAGGTGTTATTGCTTTTTGTGTTGGATTCGAGAAGAACGAAGCCTTAAAAGTACTAGAACTCGGAAATAATAATGTAAAAGATGATGGAGCTATTGCTTTAGCGGATGTACTTACATTTCATCCAAAAATTGAACAGTTATTTTTGGTTAGAAATAGAATTGGTGTCAAAGGTTCAAAAGCATTGGTAAGTAAAAATATTATTGAATGATTATCAAAAAGGCCAAAGCTTTAATGAAAAATAGAAGTTTAAAAGCACTCAGGTAACTTATTTCAATTATTTACATCATTCTTGGTAGTCTTTTGTATAATGATGTTGGTGATGAAGGAGCCATTTCTTTTATGGATGTGATCAAAGAAAACGATGTCATCTCAAAAATTGATTTTGATGACAAAAGTGTTTCAGAAAAATGGAGACATGAATTTAAATCAAGATTGGCAAGAAAACATGAAAAATAAATTTTATTTACTGTGATTCCAAAGCTGCTTCTTTTTTTTCGAATGCTTCTTCAGATAATTTTTGTTTATCAAGCTCAGTTCCTTCTAATTTTACTTCTTCTGTGTTTGATTCTTTTTCGTCTTCAATTTTTGCTTCTTCTTGAGGTTCATCTTTTGTTTCTTCAACTGGTTTTTCTTCTTCTGTTGGTTCTGGTTTTTCTTCTTCGACTGTCTCTTCAGTATTTGGTACTTCCTTTGTTTCTTCCTCAACTGGTTGAACAACTTCTTCAGGTTTTGTTTCTTCAACTGGAGCATCTTCAACTGGAACGTCTTCTACAGACTTTTCTTCTTCAATAGTTTTTGGTTCTTCTTTTTCTTCAACAGACTTTTCTTCTTCCACAGGTGGTGATGATTCTTTTTCTTCGACAGGAGTTGCTTTTTCTTCTTTAACAGGTGTTGATTCTTCTTCGACTTTTTCAACTGGTTTTTCTTCTGTTGGTTCTGGTTTGTGTTCTTCTTCAACTGGTTGTACTTCTGTTGGTTCTGGTTTTTCTTCTTCAATAGATTTTGGCTCTTCTTTAACTGATTCTTCAGCAGTTTTCTCAGTTTCTTCAGTCTTTTTCAAAGCATCTCTTTTGATCATCCATTCTGGTTTTTGTTCTTCTTCTTTTTTTTCTTCAACTTTTGTAGGTGTTGCAGTTTTTTTTAAATTTTGTGTCATCCAATTTGGTTTTTGTTCTTCTTCCTTTGATTCTTCTTTTTTTGGTTCTATAACAGAAGTTTTTCTTAATTTTTGCATCCAAGCTGGTTTTTGTTCTTCTTTTGGTTCTTCTTTTTTTTCTTCAACTTTTGGTTCTTCTTTTTTTTTGTTTTCTAATTTTTTCATCCAAGAAGGTGGTCCTGTTTCTTTTTTTGGTTCATATTTAACTTCTTCTTTTTTACTTAAATCTTTTTTCCAAGTAGGTTTTGAAACAGGTGTAGGGGTAGTAGTTGATTTTGATGTTGTATTTGTTGTTGAAGGAGTTGAAGATGTTGTTGATTTTTCAAATTTTTTTGAAATAGTAAAATCTTTTTTTGGTTGATCACTTTTTACACGTTCTTTCAATTCAACTTTTCCAGAAAAATAGTCTTTAACAAATTTGATAGCTTTATCACAATTTTCTTGATTTTCAAATAAAAATAAAATACGTGATATTTCTAAACCCTTTGATGTTTTTTTACCTCTTGGAGAAACAATTGATTTATTTTCATGTTGTTCTCTTGCAACTTGTTGAACAGCTCTTAAATATGATTCTGATAATGGTTCATTTTCTAAAAGTGCACTTCTAAAATGATTTGAATCATTTTCATTTTTTATAATTTCATCTTCAATTGAATTTATTAAAACATTAGTTGAAACTCCTTCTTTTAAAACTGTTTTTAAAATATTTGAATAACAAAGAAATATATTTTCAAAATTCAAGTTAGTTGCACCTACATCATTATAAAGTTTAGTATTTGTTCCATATGATGTTATTTCTTGTGTTGCATAATCTTTATCAACAATTGGTTCAACTGAGTATGGTTTGGACATTAAAGCACTAAAATCTGACCAATTTACAACTATTTTGGTTTTAGCATAATCTTTGAATTCTTCTTCTTTTCCAACTCTTAAATCCATAAGTACTTTCGTTTCAAAATCTTCATCAATTTTACAATTTTCAAATAATCCAAAAAATGTTTTTAAATCTTCCATTTCACCTTCGGATGAATCTTCAGAAACTTCAACTTGTTGAAATCCATACGATGTGTTAACTGCTTGTAAATGACCAATAAAAATATTTTTTCCATTTTTAGCCCAATAGAATTTTCCATTTTCATAATAACATCTCCATTCTTCTGATGATGATCCATTTGCATAACTCATTAATGTATTGTATGAAAAATTTCTTAATTCTTCTGGTACAACTCTCCAATTTCCTTCATCAAATTCAATTTTCTTTTTTTCAAGTTGTTTATATTTTTTGAGTTTTTCCTCTTTTCATTTTTAATTTTTTTTTTTAACTTACTCATTCCTTTTTTTTTTCTAACTAATTTTTTCATTTCAGCTGCATTATTTTCTGCTAAAAATTGTTCTTCTTCTTCAGTTAATGCTTTTGGTGGTTTTTGAACTAAATATAATTTTCCTCTTGGCATTTCTTCAATTTTTTGTGGTTTTTCAGCTGAGAATTGAGAAATATGTTTCCAATTCTTTCTTAAACTTGTTCTTTCAAGATACCATTGAAGATATTTTGGATCTGATTCTGTAAAAAGTACGCTACGTAATACTGGTGCTTTGTTTTTTTTGTCTTTTTTTTCATCTTCATCATCATCGTCTTTATCTTCTTCTTCATTCTTTTCTTCCAAAACGACACTTGTATCTTCTCTAAAAAGCTCGTCGCAGTTGAAAGACCAAAGAAGTTCGTTGTTTGATGAAATATTTCTCCATGGACGACAAACTGCTGTAGTTGTTACCATATCTTTAGCATCACAAAAAGCGAAAACATTTACAAGTTCAATATCTTTTAAAGGAGCTGTTAAACCATAATCTCTCTTTTTGTTCAATTCAATTTTTTCGTTTTTCATTTTTTGAATAATAATATTAAATGTGTCATCAGCTTTAACATCATAATCGGATAAATTTGCTTCGAGGTTGGCAATAGTAATATTGTTGTGAATAACTTTTAATCTGTCTCCACTAACTAAATTTGTTAAACCATAAAGTTGTTCAATCATTTTTTCAAAATTATCATCTAAAGAGAGTTCAACTTGGCAACTTTCAGCTACAGGATAAAATCTAACAAATAACCTCATGTTGTCGTTACGTGATTTAAGATTGTTTTTTGATTGGTTTCTGGGTTTGACCAATCATTTTTAATCCCACACCAAAAAATCTCAGAAAAAAATTTTTTCATCATTTTTTGATTTTTTTGAACGTTTTGATGAAGAATTTCGAAAAACCGTTAGATTTTTTTTGTCCAATCAGAAAATAAAATATTGAACAACAATGCCAAAATGGCTTGATGAAAATCAAATATTTATTCATAATCTCAATTGTTTGATTAATGTCCAATCTGATGCGCAGATATTTTTTCCTGGCCATTCTTCAAACAGTTAATAGAAATAAAAATCCTGAGCTCTCTGTAATTCTTTTAATTGACTCAAAATAATGTCAACATCTATTTCATTTTGCGTAGTATTCAAATTTTCTGCAATCATATATAATTCTTCTTGATTCAGTTCATTTAATAATTTGAGCATGCCACATATCACTATTTCATCCAAAATATCGACAATACATTCATGAGTTTTTTTTGTAGTGATTGTATTTCTTAAAGTGACTAGACGTTCTTTGTCCAAGGAACAAATTGTTTCAATGATTCCTTTTACGCGAACTGAATCCTTAAAAACTCTTTGACAATATTGTTTATTATACTTTTTTTCATCAATAACATCTTTATTTATTGTATAAACTGGAAATGTATCAAACATTTGTAAGAAACCAATTGTCAAAATTTTTTTAACCAGAGACTCAACATCTGATGTACTTTTCATGTCTAATTTGTGAAAGAAACAATCTAATGAGTCTTTTGATAAATTAGAAAAAAAATTGATCAAATAAGTGCAGTGAATCTCGTCACACTCCATTTTTTTTGCATTGAACAAAAATTCTGATTGGACAACTTTGAGAGAATAATCATACAACTATGATAATAACAACAAACTGAATTGAACTAAAAAGTTTTTATTTTGATGATCAAATTCAGATTTTTTTTATTGAACCAATCATCTTTTTTTTGTTTGTTCAGAAATGTCCAACATTTTGGGAGACATTGGAAGGGCTACAAATGTGATGTCATCAAGCAATTGTGGTATTACAGTTACATTGAACAAAGCCAAAGATTTGTGTTTTCAAGGAGGACATAATTCTGGTAGTTTAAATCCTTATGTGGTTTTTAAAGTTGGTTCAAAATTTAAAAAAGAAAGTGGAAGTGTAAAAAATACAAATAATCCATCATGGAAAGGAGAAATATTTTGGATTCCTGTAAAAAAATATAAAAATATTTTAACTTTTAAAGTTAAAATCTTCTTCTGAAAAACTTGAAATTGAAGTATATTCCAAAGGTGGATTATTAATGTTTGGAGCATCAAAATCTCTTGGAAAAGCAAAATTTGATTTATCAGTAATTTATAAAGGAGAAACAAAACAAGTTGAATTACCTTTACAAAAAGTACCTTCTGGTTCAGTTTTTATCTCTATTGAATCCATAAATTTTGGAAAAATGAGGTAAATGATTAAAATATATTTAAATATAAAGAGTATCTGATTTTCAAGTTGATGAACCTGTTCCAGTTGAAGCAAATTCAGTTGAACAAGAAGAAGAAGAAGAAGAAGAAGAAGAAAAAGTCAAAAAAGAAATAAATAAAAAACAACAAGTTAGAAATCATATTGAACATGATCAAGCACATGGTGATGCTATGAATAATAATGATTTACCAAATCGAAAAAGTTTAGACTCAAAAGGTTCAGAATCTAAAAAATCAACATCCTCAAAATCAACAGATAAATCAATTGAAGAATCTTATAACCCAGATGATGAATCTATTCAACCAAGACTTTGGAAAGATAAAGAATCAAGATATAAAGAAATTGATAAAATTGGAAAAGGTGGTATGGGTACAGTATATTCAGCATATGATTTACAAACGAATGAACAAGTTGCTTTAAAGAAAGTATCTTTAGATGATGGTACTTCATTAAATCAAGCGTTAAAAGAAGTTACACCAATTCAAGGAATATCTCATACAAATCTTGTAAAATATAAAGATTGGTTTATTACTCAAGATATGAAAAAGTTATGTTTAATTATGGATTATTATAAAGATGGTGATTTAGAACATTTTATTGAAAAGTATAGAGATAAAAATGAATATATTCCAGAAGATATTATTAAATCATTTATGCTTCAATTAGCATCTGGTTTAAATTGTTTACATCAAAAGAATTTAGTTCATGTAAAATAAGTTATTAATATGATTAATAGAGAGATTTATAGAGAGATTTAAAACCAGGAAATATTTTTATGGAAAATAATTGTTTAAAAATTGGTGATTTTGGATTAGTTAAAGATGTATCACATAGTGTAAGATAATTTAAATATTTATTTTTAAAGATTGCTCAAACATTTGCAGGTATAATAATATTATATTGAAATACTAAATAAATAATAAATAGGTACACACCATCTATATACTCTTATACTAAATAAATAATAGGTACACAAAAATATATGGGACCTGAATATTTTGATGATGGTGAAGGAAAGACATTTGGTATTGAAGGAGATATGTGGTCATTAGGATGTGTATTCTGTATTTTATTATATTTCATTTTAATATTTTTTATATAGTTGAATTATGTACATTAGAATTAAAGAATCCATTATATGTTGAATTATTTAAAAAACAACAAAAAGGATTTACTAGATCTATTGAAATATATGTTAGAAAGAATTATTCACAAGAGATTGTTGATATTATTTTACAATTATTACAAAAGAAACCAAAAGATAGACCAAATTCAAAAATATTAATTGAAATGATAAAAGGTGAAAGAAGTGCTAAAAATACAAAAGGTATTCAAGGTCCAATTTTAAAGAATTTAATAAAATTGAAAAATTGGAAAGGAAAAGATATTGAAAGAAATTGGGAAATAAAAGAAAAAGAAATGAATTCATTAAATAAAAAAGAAATATATTGTTATAAAACAAAAGGATTAAATTTAATTTTAAAAGAACAAATAATTGATTTAGTATTAGTTGGATTTAAAGAAGACTTTTTAGATAATGAACCAGATATTATAATTAAAGATTATTTTAAATTTGAATCAAAAAATAAAAATGGAATATTTAAATTAATAGTTAATTTATTAGATGAAAATGAAGAAATTGTTCATAGTTTTGAAAAGAATATTAAACAAAATTTAAATGAATGGGAAGAAATAAATCATTCATTTAAATCATATGGACAAGGAATTAGATTGGTTCAATTTATTCATGGAAGTGAAAATAATTTAATTAAAATTATTGATTCTTCTGTTATTTTATCACCACAAACTATTTCAAATGAAGTTATAAATAAACCAATGAAATTTAAAAAACAAATTAAAAATTGGAAAAGAATTGAATCAAATATTAAATCAAACCCTTTAAAACTTAAATCATCCAAATTATCAAATACAACATTAATATCATCAAATAATAAATCAATGAATGATATTCAATCATTATCATCATATTTAAATATACCATCTGAAAGATCATCATTTTCATTTTTAGAATGGAATAATAATTTTTATTTATTTGGTGGTTGTAATGAAAATAGATTTTATTTTGATTTTTATAAATATGATATTAAAAATAATGAATGGAAAAGATTAAAAAATGAAATGAAATTAAAAAGATCACATCATTCTTATTCAATTTATAAAGATAGAATGTTAATATCAGGTGGTATTAAATTATCAAATTATTTATCTGATTTTTATGAATATAATTTTGAAAATGAAAAATGGTCAAAATTACCAAATTTACCTGAAGGTCCTTTAAGAGGTCATAAAAGTTTAATCTATCAAGATTCATTATATATTTTTGGTGGAAGTATAAATGGTTTAGAATTTTCTAATTCATTATTAAGATTTGATTTCTTATCAAATAAATGGGAGACTATTGAAGTATTAGATTCTTCAATTATATCTGGAAGAGAATCTTGTACTTTTGTTGAATTTAAAGATAAATTTTATATTTTTGGTGGATTAACTCAAAATGGAATATCAAATGAATTATTTACTTTTGATTTATTAAAGAAAGAATGGAATAAAATTGAATATTCAGGCCCAAATTTAAAAGAAAGATGTTTTCATTCATCTTTAATTTTAAAAGAAAAATTATTCATTTTTGGTGGTTATAATTCAAAAGATGGTTGGTTAAATGAATCTTATGAATTTGATTTTACAACAAATATTTTCTCTTCAATTGAAAATAAAGGTACTCAAATACCATCTCAAAGATCAGGTCATTCAATGATTCTTTATGATGATAAAATTTGGATGTTTGGTGGTTTTTCTGGTCCAAATGAATATTTTAATGATTTATATTATTGTGAATAAATTTTGTTCATATTTTTTTAATCTTCAAGAAGTTGTAATATATTCAGACATAATTTCACATCCTTAATGTTCACTTTTTTAATCTTCAAGAAGTTGTAATATATTCAAAGTTTGGGTTTTTCTTAGGAAAAAAAAAAAAAAAAATTTCGAAATTAGAATTAAAAATTTTGTTGGGTTTAATCTACTTTATCCATAGAGTCTTTAACTTGTGATTGTTGGATTTTTTCAATTTTTTCTCCTGATTTTCCTCTTGCTTTTTTAGCTAAAAGAGCTTTTCTGTCTTTATCCATATGAAGTTTTGTGATTTCAACATTTGAAGGGTGAATTGGAACATCAACAGGTGTACCATTAGCCTTTTCTCTTGTTACACGTTCAACATAAATGCAATATCTTTTTCTGTAACATGTTTTAACTTTTCCTTCAGTTCCTTTTTTTTTTCCAACAACAATTTTTACTTCGTCATTTTTTCTAATTGGCATTGAACGTACGTTATATTTTTCTCTTAAACTTTTTGAAAGAGGAGCTGACATAATGATACGACGGACGCTAGATGGAGCAGTGAAATGTGCCTTTCTGCTTTTTCTTCTTGATGATGAGACGTCTTTATTATACTATTAATAAAGTTAATATTAAAATCTCAATTGTTAACTCACCTTCATTGTTTTTTACTTTAGACTTGTAGGCCAATCAGATTTACAAAATTCCAGATATTTATTGGAGAAATTTTGTCCAATGAATTTTCGAAAAAATTATTTATTCAAATTTTTTTCATCTTCTGCCTTTTGTTCTTTTTTATATACATCTGAAGAATAGTTTATTGTGAGATCATTCAATAATTTTTCAAAAAAATCGATGGTTTCTTTTTTTTCTTTTGAATTCATCTGAACCTCCGATTTATCAAAATCACAATCAATAAATTTATAGTAGATTTCATTTAATTCTATTGAATCGTTAATTACATCAAAAACCATCACAAATTTCCAACGAAATCGATAAGACATTTTGTATCCAGGCGAAACTTTTTCAATTACCTGCTCAATTCTTGAATGAATCACTAGGAATTGATTTTTTTTACAATGTATCTCTACTTTCCATCCACCTTTGGAAAATTGAATCAATGAAAGAAAGAAATACCTTGAACATCTTTATATTGAATTTTTCTGAGGAGAACCTTCTTTAATTGAGTAATAGGTGGAGCCATACAACTTAAATAGTTAATTTATGTCATAAAATACCTTTGATTGCATGATTTTAGCAACAATGTAGTTTTTGCTTCTTCTCCAAAATTTTTCAAGATAAACTGATTCAAAGATTCATGATCGCTCGGATTCACTTCTTCTGCAAAACTTTCGTATGTCAAATTTTTTAAAGAAGAGAGTTCATTCACGTTAGCCAGAGAAACAAATATTGAATGAAGTATCACTTGAGTTTGTTGGATGTCAGAAAAGGATTCATTCAATTTTGTAGTAACAGGCAATCCATATTCATCATATATAACAAAATTTCGGCATAATCTTGGTAAATCTTTTCCAACTGGAAGTTGAAGCAATTTTCTTCAGTAAAGATTAACCAAAAATAAATTGGTTGATTACCTTTTCCATATTTTTTTCAGGCTCACAGCAACTTGAGGCATATTTATTTTCTCTATTTGTTGTGATGTAGGTGAATTTCCCATTCAAAGTTTATGTACAACGCCACTGATGTTGGAAACGAGGTTTTGAAGTTTTGACCAATCATAATACTATCGTTTTTGTAACGGACAAACAATTTAAATTTTTGTAAAATCAATTTTTACAAAGAGAGTTTATTTTTTTTAAAATCTAATTTTGATTCAATTTTATTGGACAAATTCCTTCATTTTAAAATGAGCACTGGATGTAGTACAGACACTTGTGATGGTGGAGAAATGAAACCAGAAAAAAAGATTACGAAAAAATTGAATAAGAATTATTCAATTAAAACTCGAAATGGACTTCAAACCAAGTAAGAATAAAAAGAAAGAAATTAATAAATAAAAGAGAAGAGTTTTTAAGTGGATTTTATAAAACATTTAAATCTACACTTCATCATAAAGTTCAAATAAAAAAAGATGATACTTTATTATTAGGATTATCAGGTGGACCTTCAAGTCGTGCTATGCTTCATTTATGTTTTGATACTATGTCAGAAGAAGAAAGAAAAAGATCATTTAAAATTAAAGTAGTTTATATTGATACAGGAAGTATATTTAATTTAGATTCAAAAGAAAGAGAAGAAAATACAAAAAATATTATAGAAATAGTTGAACTTTATAAAGGTTAGTTTAACCAATAAAAACCTAACAAATATATTTTTTAAGGATATTCTTTAAAAATATTAAAAATAGAAGATTTATTTAATAAAGATGAAGAATTAAAAGATTATTTGAATTTATTTGATCAAAAGAATTCATTAAATGATATTTTAGAAATATTAATTGAAAGTTTATTAGTATTAGAAGCTAATAAATCAGGTATTAAGAAAATATTATTAGGAAATAGTGGAACAAGATTAGCATCTAAATTAATAAGTGATACAAGTAAAGGTAGAGGATATCAATTACCTTCAAAATTATCATTTATTGATGAACATTATAAACAGGTACAATTATTAAGACCAATGAAAAATTATTTTTCAAAAGATATTGTATTCTTTAATTATTATTTAAAATTAAAAACAAATTCAATTTCAAAAAATATTTTATTAAAAAAAGATAAAGGAACAATTAATAATTTATGTGAAAATTTTATAATTAGATTACAATCACAATTTCCATCAACTGTTCATACAATTTTAAGAAGTTCAGAAAAAATTAAAATTGAAAATGTTAAAAATCAATTATTATGTGATATTTGTCATCATGAATTAATGTTAAATGAAAATGATATTTGTTATTCTTGTCAAATATTAATGATGAATAATAAAAAAAATAATTCTCTCTTTTCTCAAATTAATGAATTCATTTTAATAAAGGATAATAATGATAATGAAATAAAAAATTAATTTTTATAAATCAATAATTTCATCTTCTTCTTCTTCTTCTTCATCTAATGATATTGCTGGTTTATCATTTCTTTGTGATGCTTGATTCTTCAATTGTTCTTTAATTGTAATTTCCATTTCATAATCTGGTGAAAATAAATTCATTGATAATTTTGCACTACATCCTGCAACAGGACAATTCTTTGTTTGTTTACCAAGATATTGTTCAATATTAGCTTTATCAAAGATGTGAACACATTTCTTACTTTTAACTGGATTCTTCATTACACTACGTCCAATTGGACATAAAATATCCATTTGTGTAGGTTGAGTTGCATCAATAATATCATCATCATCAATATTTTCCCATGGTCTTGGTTCATTTTTATGATGAATATCCCAGACATCTTTTCGAAATTTGTTATACAGATCATGTTCATTCCAATATTTTTCATTGAATTTTATTTTGGAAAATTTTTTGAATTCTTGTTTATATTTTTGTTCTAAAACATTTGGAGGTTGAGGATTGTTCAAAATTGATTGTAAAGCTTGTACATTATGTCTTTGAAAAATACTTTAATAATTTAAATATTACTCAGTTTCTTCTCTCATTTTTATGAATCCTTTTGCTATTTCTTCAAGTTCTTTTACATCTTTATGGTCTTTTTTATATTCTTCAGTCTTGTTGGATTCGTTTTGTTCTTCTATGGACACAGCAACTTGTTTAAAATGATGGACATACTCTATCAATATTTTAAGATGTTCTTCATTTCCAGTAATCAAATTTTTGATTTCAGTGTTGATGGAGGTCATTCTTCGTTTCTGTTGATGTTTTGGTTGGACAAAAAAAACAAGTTATTTTATTGGTTGTTTTTTGCCTCCAAATTCCTGAAAAAACTTTCATCGTTTTTACAGTGAATTATCGTTCATTTTTGAAAACAAAAAAAAATACATAAGTTTGTCCAATCAAATCCTGAAGAGAAAGAATGAACAAATTTCCAAAGTACACTTTCGAATTTTCAAAACCAATTTTAAAGTAAATACAACAAACTTTTAAATATAAGAGGTCACTTTTCTGATGCTTTAATAGAAATTTGTAAAAACATTGATGAATATCCAAAATCACTATATTACAAAGATAAAGAATGTACAGTTCTATATGATGGATATCCAAAATCAAAGTATCATTTATTAATTGTACCAAATGATTTAAGTATTACAAATTGTTCAAAATTAAATAAAAATCATAAAAGTTTATTGAAACATATGAATGAATTGGCAAAAGAAATATCAAAAGAAATAAAGTAAAAACAGAAAAGAAATATTAAATAATAGTTTACAAACAGATGGTAATATTGAATTTAAATGGGGATTTCATGCAATACCTTCTTTAAAGTAAATGATGAATTTTGAATTAATCCAGTTTCAATCCAGGTTATTGCATTTACATTTGATAAGTCAAGATTTTATTTCACCTTGTTTAAAAAATAAAAAACATTGGAATTCATTTACAACACAATTTTTTGTTTCAATAGATGAAGTTTTGAAACAAATAGATGAAAATGGAAAAGTAAATTTTGATGAAAAATATTATGAAAAATTTGAAAAACAAAATTTACAATTCAAAATGATACAATTTAAAAATATTCCAGAATTAAAAAAATTTTTAGAAGAAAGAGAAAAAAAATAAATAATTTTAATCAACCAATCATTGACTTGTTAATTTCAAAAAAAATGAGTGAAGATTCAAAGAACCTTATTGAAATTGATGTGGATGATATTCTTGAAGATGGATTAAATACAACTTTTGAATTCGAAACACAAGCATCAAAATTAGTATCAGAAACACCTTTAACTGTAAATGAAAAATACCAAGATCCTTTTTCACCTTCAAGTTTTACACAAAATGGTATGTTTGAAGATGTACCATCACCAAAAGATGGTCAAACACCAATAACATCAAAAACAACAACACCAAAATCTACAACACCAAATTCAACAACACCAAGAAGTTCAACAACTTCACCTATAACTAAAACAGTTTCCAAGAGTACATCATCACCTAAAAGTAGTACAATTATGAATAAAAAAGAAGAAGAAAAAGATGAACCTGGATGGGGTTGGACAGTACTTGAATGGACTTTAACATATGTTGCACCAATTTCATTTTCATATATTATGTTTAAAAAGTTTATTAAAGTATATTAAAAAGATAATTATAATTTTTGATATAAAATAAAAGATATTTTTGATATTACAAAAAAATAGTCTTCCCAAGTTGAAATACAAGATTGATCTTTTAATTTAATTTTTGAATAAGAATTTAAAATTGATTTTGTAAATATATCAAATTCAAATAAATCTAATTTTAATTTTGAAATTGGATCAATAAATTTATCAAAAATATCAATAAATAAATCTTGAATCTCTTTTGATAAAACTAAACCTGAACCAATTGAAATTAAATTCTTTAATAATAATGGTAATTTATTCATTAAATAATCAATCTTTTTATCTGATAATTTATTTTTTCTTAAATCATCTTGTATTATTAATTTTATTTCTTCTTTAAAATCATTGGTGGATAATAAATTCTTAAAATCTCTTAAAATATTAAAATCTAATTGTATTTTTAATGGATCAAATGTTGGTATTGTCCAATATTTTAACATTAATTCTGAAAATAAATCAATTTCTGTGAATGTTAAATCTTTTAATTTCTTTTTAAATGTTTCAAATTGATGAAAACAAAGAAATATTATTCTACTATACTTTTCAGATAATTCAGATGATAAAAAGAATTCTAATTGTATTATCTCTTTTAAACTTATAATTTCTTTTTTTTCATTTAATTGATATTTCTCTTTAATAATTTTAAAAATAAAATAAAAATTATCAAATTGTCTTTTAATTGAAATTAAATTTAATTTAGTTTTTTCATTAATATTTTCTAATTCCTTTCTTAATTTTACTGTCATTTTTTTTCCAATAAATTCACGAACTACTTCTTCGTCAAACGAAAAATATCTTTCAATCATTTCATTCTTAATTTTAAGAAGAAAATGATTTCTTACTTTTACACTTGGTGCTATAGGTAATAAACATGAATATCCTTGATTTAAAAATTCAGATGGATTCATTAATAAGTTTCTTAATTTTTCAAATATTCGAAATTGAGTTTGTACTTGATTAAATACAAAATCAAAAAGTAAATCATCATTACTTTTAAATGATTCAATATAATTTTTTTGATTTAATTTTCTATTTTCTTTTATAATATTTTCTTTTATTTTTTTTGCTGTTTTTTCATCACCATCTCCATTCAGCCAACAATGAAATATATTTAAATGAATTACAGGTGGTGAAAAATACCACATTTCACCTGAAGCTAATTTTTGATTTGGATGTTTTTCAATACGAAAACTTGATGTTGCTTTGTAAGACATTGAGATAATTGGACAAATTTTTATCCAATCAATTTTGTTTTTGTAAACTCACAATGGAAGAACAATTAAAAAAAAAACTACAATCCAATTTATTGATTAAAAAAGAATATAATTCTGAAGAATTAATTTCCAATTATCCACCAAAACTATTTTCTTCTAAAAAAAAATTATTATCAAAATACTCTTTATCAAAAGATATACCTCATAAATCTTTGGTAACTTTTAGTAAATATCAAAGTATTTCATTACCAAAGACTTTGAAGGCAAAAACGAAATTAATAATGAAAGAAGATTCATTTGATTATGAAACTCTTAATATTGATAATTCATTAGAGTGGCACATCAACTTTGCTGATTTTAATTTATTTGGATTTTATGGTGGTAGTTTATTTGCACAAGATGAAATACAAGTAGCAGAACATCCAATTTTAGGATCTATTAAAGAAGAATTACAAGCCAATATGAATGGTGATATAAAGAAAGGACCATACACAGGATTGAAAAATGGAATATCTACACCATGTTTGATTAAAGGTGTAGAAAGAAGAATAAGTGTTGAATTATCACCAAATGAATCTAAAAATAGACCAAAAGGATTGTATGGTAATGTTTTCAGAGTTTCATCAGATGACTCAATAAAAAGTGCTATAACTGTTTTTGATCCACCAAAACTATCAAACATTATTGGTATTGAAGCACCAAAATATGGTCATGGAGAATATACATTGAGTCAAATATTTGGGATTTTATCGACTGCCTATTCTGGATTCATTTCTGCAAGATATGAAACTATTTTAGAAAATGAAGATACTAAAACTATTATTCATACTGGAAATTGGGGAACTGGTGCATATGGTGGAAATAAAGAATTAATGGCTTTATTACAAATATTAGCAGCTCAACTTGCTCATATTGATGTTTTAGTTTATCATACATTCAACAATGAATATTCAGAGGCATATCAAAATGCATTCAAATTTTTATTAAAATTAGAAGAAACTGATGTCAATACAATTGTACAAATAATTGAAAAGAAACATTATAGATGGGGTATTTCTGATGGAAATTAAAATGTTTAATTTATTCAAAATTTTTCAATTAAATTTTTTGTTTCAAAGATTATTGTTATAATTACAACAAAAAAACCAAAACAAATAATCAAAATTGGAATGATTTTAAATGGTGAATACCAATTTGAATCATTTAATTTAATGAATATCATTGTTGGAATTACAAATGAAATTAAACTATGATGAGAATTATTAAATTAAAAATATTACCTTGTAGTTAATCCACCTGCAATTCCAAAAATGATTGAGACATCAGGTACAACCACTGCAATCAAAAATGTACTATATTTATTTTAATATTTAAATTAAATAAATTTACCTAAAAACTATCATTACAGATAAAATGATATTCACCAAAATGGATGATTTTTTTGACCATTTTGAACAAAATGATTGAAATATTGTATTTTTCAACAATATTTTAAATGGAAAAGACACAATTGGATATGAAAATAATACAGTTAAAGTTAATGCTAATCTTCCAATTTGAATGGAAATATCTGAATCATCATAATTCTTTAAAATATTACCCTTTGTTGAATTTGAAAAGGTTAAATAACCAATTATACCCATTATTAAATAAACTGAAATACTTCCTAATGAACCAATGATTGAAACGAAACCCATTCTAATATTAGTTGGATTATATAATTCTCTCCTTTTTTTAAAAATGATTTAAGTAAAATTGAAAAAAAAAACTGAATTGGAAGAACATTAAATTGAATTGAAAATGCAAAAACTAAAACTGATAATGCACGTAATACTTCAGATATGTTAGTATTGAAAAATAAAATATTTTTTCCTAATTCTTTAAAATTCATCATTCCTTTAATAAAAACTAAAGAAATAACATATAATAAAGAAAGTAATGCAATTCCACTTGTAAACCTTAAATTATTAATATTTTGTATTAAAGTCAATGGTAAAATGAAAAGTATTGAAAGTATCATAATAGTTAATCTATTAATTTCAATTTGAAACCAAATGTTAATAGTTGGTGTTATAAAGTCTGCAATGATCACAAAGTATGCACATAATGTTCCAAATAAACATCCAAATAAACTAAATTTAGTTAAAAAACTTCCAAATTTTCCATAAGTCTCATACGCCAATAATTCTAAATTGTATATCTTTTTTTTGTTAGCTGAATTAACTAACAATAACATGGTTAATGTTGATGTAAAAGCACAAAATAAAAGTAAAATTAAACCTGTAATAAGTCCTTTTTTTTTTTAGTTTTTATTTTTACTAACCTGCTTCTTTGAAACAAACAGCAATGCCTGACAAAATTAATTTTATTTTTCAAACTCAAAGTTGCACCTCCTAGTACAGTGTTCAAAAAGTTAATTGTAGACGAAAATAAATTTCCAGTTCTATTCTTATTCTCTTCAAAAAATGTGTGTTGTTGTGATGATATGAATTCATCCTCAACAAGGAATGACGTCTCCATATTGACTTCATTTGGAAATGTTGATGTTGGTGTTGTCGTCAGTGGTGTTGGTGATGTTTGTTTCGACATCGGATAGAACTGTTTTTGATTGGTTAAAATTATTTGGTTTAATAAAATTTTAATTTTAAAGATCCGGTGGTATAATTGGTGTTTTTGGAATTAATGAAATGATTAATTCAACTAATTTTTTTGATTCATAAACAAGTGTAACAACAGCAACCAAAACACCAAAAATTGACATAAAAAATGGTAAAATTGAATGAATACTGAACCATCTAGATTCATTTAATTTATAGTAAATCATTGATGGAATAACAAAACAAACAAAACTTAATGTTAATCCTCCAAGAATACCAAAAATGATTGAAACATCTGGAACGAAAACTGCAACCAAAAATGTAGAACCAATGATAAAAACAGTCATTGTCATATTTAAAACAATTGAATAGGCTTTTGAAAATCCAGGACAAAAATTTTTGAATAATGCATTCGTCAAAACAATTTTCAATGGAAATGCTACAACAGGATAACTTTGACAAAATGATTAATAAAATGATTCAAAACCTGAATAAAATAGTCATTGTTAATGCAATTCTTCCAATTTGAACAGTTATAGCTGTATCATCATAATTTGTTAGAATATTACCTGATACTTGTGAACTGAATGTGATATATCCAAATGCTCCAATAAGTAAATACACAGTTGAACTAACAATTGAACTTATAGTTGAAGTAATACCCATCCTTAATGGTGTTGGATTTGATAATTCTTTTCTTTTATTATTGTTTAATATTTAATAATCATTCTTACTGAATTGGTAAAACATTAAATTGAACAGAATATGAAAATACAATGATCGAAAATGCATGTAAAATATCAACACTTGGATTGATTAATAAGAAATCTTTTGGTAATCCTTCTTCAACAAGTACTATAATACCTTTTGTAATAACCATACACATAACATAAATAACTGATCCTAAAGCTATAAAACTTGTAAAACTAAGTGCACTCATATTTTGTAATAAAGTTAATGGTAATAAAATAACTATTGCAATTGTCATAACCTTTCATCATTTGAATATTAATCAAAATATATTTATATATCTTACTACTACTCTACTTAAATTGATTCCTGCCCATGTATTTATCAATGGTGTAATAAAATCACCAATAATAACAAAATAGGCGCATAAAGTTCCAAATAAACATCCAAAAAGACTTAAATTTGAAAATAATCTTCCAAATCTTCCATAAGTATAATATGATAATGAACTAAAGTTATAAATTTTAGTTTTATCAGCTGACAAAGCTAATAAGACCATGGTGTACAATGAGAAAACAGCACAAAACATTATCAATATAATTCCAATTATAAATCCTGCTTGTTTAAAAGCAAATGGTAAACCTAAAAAAAAAAATATGTTAAAATAATTTCTTAATACTTAATAGAGCTCCACCTAATATTGCATTTAAGCAATTTATTATTGAACTCAGCAATGAACCTGTACCTTCTTTTCTTTTTTTTTTCTTTTTTTTTGTTTCATCTTTTCCAAGTAAAGATTGATTTTCTGTATTTCTTTCTTTTTCTTCAACTTCTAATGGTTCAACATTTTCTTCTTCTTCTTCACCGAGTACTTCTTCAAGACCATCATGTATTTCAATACTTTCAAGGTCTTCACAATCAGAAACTTCTGCAATTCCAGTTTCAGGTATTTCAGCGACTCCAGTGCCCGACATAAAAAAAATATAATTTTGAACCAATCGTTTTGTGAATTTGGTCAAACATAAAGTTGATGAACAGTGAAGTGAAAAAAAAAGAAAAGAAAAAAACAAAAACAATAAAAAAAGATGAAAAATTATCATTGAAAAAAGATGAAGAAAAACCGAAACAAGACCAAACTGTAGTTCCAGAAAAAGTTGAAACAGATACAGCTTTATCAGAAAAAGTTGAAGAAGAAGAAGAAGAAGAAGAAGAAATCCAATCACCAGATTTTAAGAGTATTGGAATAAAACCATGGCTCATTGATCAATTAACAAAATTAGGAATAAAAATACCAACAGTTATTCAAGAGAAATGTATTCCTCAAACATTGAGTGGTAAAGATGTTATAGGTATGTCTCAAACTGGTACTGGAAAAACAGCTAGTTTTGCTTTACCTATTATTCAAACACTTGCTAGTGATATGTACGGAATCTATGCTTTGGTATTGACACCAACAAGAGAACTTGCAGATCAAATAAAAAAGAATTTTGAAATTTTAGCTGGTGATGTTCCTTTAAGAGTTGCTTTAATTGTAGGTGGTTTAGATTTTTTGAAACAATCTGAAATATTAGAATCCAAACCTCATGTGTAAGAAATGAAAAAAAAAAAAATAATAAAAAATAAGTATTGTTGGTACACCAGGTAGAATTGAAGCATCAATGCGTTTATTTCAACAATACAATTATTTTAAAAAAATTAAATATTTAGTATTTGATGAAGGTAGGAAAATGAAAACTTTTAACATTTTCCAGCTGGTAAATAAATCAAGTTTTAACATTTTAAAAAAGATAGAATTTTAAATTCCGAATTTTCATTCGATATTGATTCAATTTTACAAGCTTGTAATCCAAAAAGACAAACACTTTTATATTCAGCTACTATGAATGATAAAGTGAAATTATTATCATCTAAAGCTATGAAAGAATTAGATTCAGTTTATATATTTGATGCATGTAATTTGTATCAAACTGCTGATAATTTAGAACAATATTATTTGTTTATGCCAAAAACAGTTAAAGATTGTTATCTTTATCAATTAATTAAAGAAGGATTGGAAAAACAAAAACATTCTCTTTTTATGATATTTTTTAGTTCAATTCAAGAATGTGAAATAATAATGTTAATTTGTCAACAAATGGGTATAAAGTGTGATTCTTTACATGCAGGAAAACAACAAAAAGATAGATTAGAAGTTTTGAAATTATTTAAAAAGAGAAAGATTAATTGTTTATTTTGCACAGATGTTGGAAATAGAGGTTTAGATATACCTTCAATAAGTTAGGTTTTATAAAAACAATAACACTATTTAGATATGGTTATAAATTATGATTTACCAGATTCAACTGAAAAATATGTTCATCGTGTTGGTAGAACAGCACGTGCTGGTCAAATTGGATGTGCTGTTTCATTGTAAGTTCTTTTATATTTTAATCAAAAATATAATAGAATATCTCAATTTGAAATCAAAAAAATTAAAACAATTGAAAAGGATATTGATTTAAAAATGAATAAATTTGAAATTAATGAAAAATTAGCAGAAAGTTATTTGTATGAAATTGCAGAAAAAAGGTGTTTTGCCAAAATTGTAAGTATTCTAATTTTTAATTTCTTTTGAAAAATAGAAATTGATTGAAGATGGTTTTGCAGAAACTTATGAAGTTAGAAAACAATATAAAGAAGATACAAGAGAGTTATTGAGTTCAACAAAATTAAATTACGAAAAAAAATATTTGGAGAGTTTACAAAAAAAAATGAAAAATAATCAATCATTACCATCAACAAAACCATCAATTCAAAAAGAAAAACAAGATTTTGATAAAGTTGAAAAAAGTGTAGGAGGAATCACTTTACTTTCAACAAAAAAGAAGAGAAAAAGAGAATAAAAATAAAATTGATTTATAAGAGTAAACAACCACCACCTTTTTTCTTTTCTTTTTCTTTTCCTTTTGGAGCTAAAACTGATTCAATAGCAGCATTAAATACTTCTTTTAATCCTTTTTGTGTTCTTGCACTACATTCACCATAAGCAA